>JASDQU010713373.1:25388-37399 GCA_032191745.1 Picea mariana
TCTTCATTGATTTGTAAGTGTATTTCTCATTCAAAACTTCTTAATTGAATGGTTGTAGGTTAAATCTCTTGCATTTATGGTTACATTGTTATTATTTTGCTTAATCATTGAAACCCTAGGTAGCAAGCACACAAGTAGGTCCTTGCTTCATGTCCCCATGATAGAAGACTTGTTTTAGCCATTGATTAGGGAGAATATAGCCTAGCCGTTGCTACACTAATTCCCCTTTTTCTGAGTTAGTTTTGAAACATAAATTGAAGAAAGAAGACGTCCTAGGCCTAATTGAGTTTACACCTAGGGTTTTGACTTCTAGGGTTTGAAAGGCCTTGTCCTTGCAACACTTTTCATCCCTAGATTTATGTTTTGAAGCTAGCCGTTTTTTGCTAAGGATTTTTAAGGAAAGAGGGAGGAGCATGAGGCCTTGCTTGAGCAACACTGGAATGAGCCTCCTCCCCTTAGGGTTTTGACTTTGTGGCCCTGCCATTACAGCACTAGAAAGCCTAACTCTCTTGTCCTTGAATTTAGATTCTCCCAAGACCTAGCACTTGCTCCTTGACTCCATTATACCCTAAGGCACTAGTCTAATTATCCAACGTTGAGCTTTTTGTGCTAAAACAACACTCTCAAACCTCTTAAATCTGAAACCCTACTAACCCTAACGTCTCACTAACCCTAATTTGATGATGACGTCATGCCTGGTTTAAGCTCTTGGCTGGTATAAAAGTTGCGGCTTGGTCATCTAGCAATAGACATTGAAGGGTTGATTATTTTCTTTGGCTAATTTGCAAAACGTCCACCTCTTTGCCTATCAAACTAACCCTAGAACTGGGCTGACGTCACCTCTAGTATAGTGACGCAGCAAGTCTATTATATGTGAGCATTTAATGAAATCTAAAGCGTTGTGTTAATTCAAGGGTTGGTTATCTATATTGATGCTATATCATTTCCAGTGTTATTGAGAAGTAATCTTACAAGCCATAGTCATTTTTTTGCAATCATTGACTTCGTCAATAATTACTGCTATTTATGCTCATTAAATGCTGATAGTCATTGATTTATGAAGTACTAACCACTGTTGTACATTTTAGTTTTATTGTTGCCTTGTCTCGCAAACAGGTGCCTATTCTGTGGAATACCTTCATTTTGACTATCTTCTTGGCGGTAATCTGTGAAGGGAAAATCTATTTTAACCTTTGATCCTTAATCCCTTGACCCTTTTCCTTTCAACACCCCAGATTATCTAGGGACGTCTCCCTTGGGATTAGCCACCCTAAATAGAAAGAGTCCCCCATCGAGGTGACAGTGGGTGGGGAAGCTCTTGTTACGCCAGTTTGACCCTTACTTTTAAAGCTACCTGACCTAGAATACAAACTGAGCGATAACAGTGACAACGTTACCCACAAGTATTTTCACAGAAATGAGAAGGTTGGCTCGTGATGAGATCCCCTTTCCCTTGGCCATGCAACCAAGAGTCACTACCCTGGTGTGGTGACTAGCTAATGGCAATGTCAGACTGTTAGATACCCATGGACCTAATAGGCTGGCTTGTGATGAGACCCCCTATCCTCTAGTTAGGCCTTGTTTTATTATTTTTCCGGGTCCCTCTTGTTTCTTGCTGAGAAGCTTTTTATTGCTTTCTCGGGGATCCCTAGGCGCAACATCTTGAGGTTTTATTTTTAGGCTTTTATCTTTTACCAGCTTGCTTTTACCTTCTGGGCCTTTAGCCCCTTCTTCCCACAAGATAAGGTGCAATCCTGAAAATAGGTCAACCCAATGTCTGGACAAGTGGAATGGGATAGGTGAGCGGGAAACAAGATGGAAATGTGGTGCTATGATGGGAGCGGACAATGGCTTTTCAGAAATTTCCCCCAGTGGCAAACAAAAACCTACAGACACAGGCTTGCTAAGGCACCTTGTCAATCCCCCAAAACATGGTCAAGTGAGCAAGTGTAAGATCCAAGTAGTTGTTAGAAGTAAAAGGAATCAAATGCATATGTTCAAAGGTTTTGGTGATCAAAGTGACACATACCATGATACCTGGACTAATTACCTCATGGAGCAAGAACCCTTTCTGATACAGGACCAAGCCGACGGTGATGGATGCTGTTGCTGCTGACAAGACAAAGATGATGGAAGAAAGAAAAGGTGGGCCCTCCAGTGCCATGCTCAAGTCAATCTTGCTCTCGGTACTCCATGTGTACGACCTGTGGGCCTTGAGATATGATCTCCTGGTTATCCCTGAAAGTGGGGGATAACATTTGGCTCCAACTCGGGGACATGTGCTCACTGTAGAGCGTATGAGAACCTCAACATCTCTGGCATAACCTGCTTGATCTCAATAGAAGCATCAGTAACAAAAATGGGGTGGTAATGCCACCCCAGCATACATAGATATATATAGACTGAAATAGAACAATGAATAAAGGTGAATGTAAGACAAACTACTTACCTGTACCTACCTGTTGGCTGGATGTTGGGTGTAATCAAACAACCAATGAAGCCAATCCAACAACGTCCCACAATACCTGCCTTTGTGCTTCATCATAAACCAAAAGAGTGATAAGTTGAGCACAAAAATAACATGGGTTAGAAAGTGTATCATATCATCGGGAACCATAACGTCTAACTCATGGAGGCGGGTGGGAGGGATAAAATCATGCCAAGTCAACTTGAAAGAAAAGTACTCAATCCACTTCAGGAAAGGGTCGTGAAAAGTCCAAGGTTCAGAGAACTGACTTGAAAGCTCCGCAAACTGGCTACCTAGGACATCCTCACGCTCTGGAGTCAAGGAAAGGATCGACAAAGAATTAGTAGACGATTGGAAAATTGTCAAGGGAAAGATGAAAAAACGAGATAACAGCCTCACACTTGTAGTACTGGACCATCCCTTGGATTCTAGGGTTTTCTTAAGAGGGAACTCAAAATACAAGATATACTTCCCAACTACACCTTTAATGAAAAAGCAAGGTAAAGTAACAATAGGTGGCTGGAGCGAAAAGCCATGAGAATCCTTCTTTAAGCAAACAATGTTCTTATTTCTATCAAAATCCGGGCACAATGGTGGTTGATAATCATTTTCATAGGATAAATCTAAGTGCTTGGAGGAGTACTCATCAAAGACCTCAAAGTAAGACCAAAAATCATCAGGTAAATACGGTACCTGGTCAACCTTGGGTGTTTGGGGAGCATCGGTAAAAATCTCATCTCCTTATTGCCACTGGTCAAGAGTAACTTGCTGTGATGATTGCAAAGGCAATACTTGGAGATGACTCTCTATGTCGTAGATGGGATCCATATCATAACCGACTGCATCCCACCTGTTATCTCCCAAAATAGATCAGTCAATTTGTTCCATTTTGTAGGTGATAGTGTGGTCATTTATAGGATTCTAAATAAATTTTTAGAATTTAGAAGTATCAAAACATAGGATTAAGTTTTTATCCTAGAAATAAATTGATCCTCAAAAGGTCTTTTTAAAAATTTGTGAAAAAGCTTTTCAACAACTAACATCTGTTTTGAAGTTGAAGTTAGCTGCGAAAGCCTCGGGTTTCAATGGTTAAAGTGTACCCCCCGCAGTAAGCAAGCTGGTGAAAGCGCTAACACGGATTTCTCTTCAATGACTCCAGAAACCAAAAAGGGACACGCCAGCCACACGTCATACAATCATCATGGCAAGCTAGTCGAAACAAATGGTGATGATGATACTGTTGTTCACGTTTTAACAGGACATTATGGCAGATCGTGCTCACGTATTTCATGCGACAACAAGAGGAGGGTTTGAGGTGATGAGCTCTCAATCATCATTGAAGACAGAGGATAAAGTACCAACCATCCAGCGGCATCAAATCAACATTTCTTATTTTGAACTCGCGGTGTTCACAGACTTCTATGATGAGGTCTCATATTTTAATTGATAACACAGGGAGTTTTCACCAGCGCCAACCTTTTCTTTAATCAAGAAGATTATCGTGTCAACCGTGTGCAAATCGACCGACGTTCAAGTCGCAGATGGCGAGGAAGCAAGGAGGAGTACTGTTAAGGAAAGAGCTAGATAATTTATCCTTTTTGCAGTCTTATCCAGATGTGCATAAGCGATTCTCAGACGCAGGTTGTATGACATATGTGGAAAAGTTACAGAAAGGTTATCACCAGGCAACAACAGAAGTCTTTGCCAAGTCATATGATGGGAAGAAAGCTATCGTGGGCTCTCTGGAAATGATAATTGACGAAGCTACCATCGCTACAACAACTGGCTTACCCAAAACAGGCCAAAGTTGGTTTAAAACAACAGTGACCAAGAACTTGGATTTCAGGGTATACCTCAAGGCAGAATTCCGAAGCATAACCTGGAAGAAAAGCATCCCTGTTTTTTACCTGGAAGATGAATGGCAAGATTTGTTCAAAGGCATTCAATTATACTTAACCTCAGAAGGTAGGTATGACAAGTTAATGTTATATCATTTCAGACTTCTAGATCACTTCATAGGGAAGATCCTTCTGAATTTGCCTTTCTTCCTTCATAAGAGCCTAACCAAAGTGTGTAAGAAGATCAGAGCCGAACCCTTAAGCATAAAAAACACCCTTTGTCATTATGGCCTGATTAAAATGATCATTTTGGAAGAACTGAGACGAAGTGAAAGAACCTGGCAACACTTTCTTTTCTGGGAAGGTTTTGAGTCTCAAACTCAACCTATAAATGAAAAGAAGAAAGCAAGCAAAAAGCAGTCAACTCCTCAGAGTAGTTCAAGGAGGAGGAGAGCTCTCCCAAAACCACCAGAGGACAGAAATTCTAGCATAAAGCCCAAGAAAGCTAAAAAGAAACTAGATTTTGAAACAAACTCAGAGCATTCCACAGTGAAAAAGACAAATGTTCTAAATTTTCCATACACAGATTCAGATACAGAGCCAAAAAAGGAAGATGAAAGTCTAGCCATCAAAAGTCCAGAGCACTCCATGGAAATTGCACAGGATTATGAAGCTGTTACTCCTAGAGATGAAGGTGAAACCTCAAAAAAGAAGAAATCAAAGAAATCACAAAAGATTAAGGAGCTGAAAGAGGTAATAGCACAATAGGAGGTTCTGGAAAGAGTGATAAAGGCAAGATATAAAGCCTTATCAGAGAATTTTGCAAAGACAAATGTAGCTTTTGAGAAGCTAGCACGTGATAGTGTTAAAGACAAAAAGAAGAAGAAGAAAATCACAAAGGATTATAACAGCTTATGGTGGTTAGCTAAGCGCCTGAAGAGGAAAATCAAAAAATTGAAGGAAAAGATTAACACACATCCAGATTTACAGGTGCTGGCCTAGGTTGCTATAAATTTGCAGGGAGGGCAATCAAAAGAACACTGAGTTTTTTGATGGAACAACAGTTTTGAGTATGAAAAGTTTCCTTTTTGACCCAAAACAGAACTTTCACAGGCATAGAAGGCGAAATTATAACCAATTAGTTGTTGAAAAACAAAGTTTTCATCAGCTAATTAGCAAATCTTAAGGCGAAATAGCTGGTGAAACCACAGAATGAGAATTTTGAAAAGCTAAGCTGGAACAAAGCGATTTTGGAGTGATTTAAAGGGTAAGTGAGTATCAAAAGATAATCACCGAATCAAGAAACATTCAGTATCAAAGATTCGTGGAGATTTTGGGGGTGAATGTTTAATTGTTCAACTAAAGTTTTGGTTACAGTTGTTGAAAGATTTCCAGCCTTTGAAGACATGTGTCTTTTCCCTCCACGACACATCAGATACATAGAAGTGATGAAGACCAGATGTCAAGATCAACTAAGAAGATAGTTTGATCCCTAGGAACTAGTTCTGTAATTATCCTATTATATTCAGTTAGTTTGACTTTCTATATTTAGAAATCCAGATCCAATTTTTTAGGATCTTAGACTTGCTGTAAAGGCTATAAATGCCTATCTTTTTAAGATATGAGGGTTCAATCTTGGATACATTTTTGCTACTGTAATAGACTCTTATTTGATAATAGAATCACAGTTTTCTTTTGTCTTCAATATTAGATTGGTCATGTATTTCGTCTCTCTGCACTTGAATTCAGTTTGTTTTAGCTTCTAAAGACTGTCATCTCTTTATTAAGCTCATAAACTTGAATTGGAGAACATCCTTGCTATCTTGTATGACCCTGCACCTTATTGTATTTGGTTACAAAGATTAGTATTCTTCATCCCTTGTTTAAACTATTTTGTCTGATTATTGATCTCTAAAAGCACTGTCTTATTCGAATGTATGATGAGTTGTCCATTTCATTAGTTATTGAGTTATCCCATTGATCCAAGCATATCTAAATTATCTTTTTCTAAGTTACCAAGCATCTTTGGATTACAACCCCAAAGAGTTTCTTGGAGAGCTAACACCACCCTTGTCTCCCAACATGTATGAACTCATCAATGTTATCATCTATGTTATTATCGATATCATAACATGTAGGGTTTGAAGCATTCTTGCTCATCTCCTCCTCATCTTCCCTATCACAAAGTATAGCATCATCAAAAACTAGGAGAGGAGGGTAACTTACTGTTTCTTCTTGTGCAAGAGCTTCGAGGAATTTAGTGTTTTTAGCATGCGTTACGTTCTCATCCTCAGGAATCACCCCTTCATCTTCAATTGTACAACAAGGAACTTTGCCCAAGGTTTCCATTTCTCCTTCATTATCTGAATCAAGGGATGAGGTGTCATTGGGATCCTGAAAGGGAAAACGACTATCCTCATCGTTCTTTTGTTGTGTAGGAGAAATGGGCTCTTGGATAGCCTCATCAGCAGGAGGAGCGTAGGTTGATACCTCATCATCTTGCTTAGGCTCTTGCTCCTTAATCACGTCCTCATTTTGCTGGTCAAAAGGGACTTGTTCCCTTCTTCCTTGGGAGTCATTAGTAAAAGTTTAAGAGGAAACTAGTTTTATCAAGCTAAGAGTGTCTGTGGTACGGTCATTGGTTTTGGACAAGGAAACATTTACCTCAATTTGAATGGCCATGTTGTGAGCTTCTGGAAGTGTTTTTGGACCCTTTTTGTTTAGGAGGAAGCTTAAATGTCCTAGAAGTCCTTTGGTATAGAGATACATGAGGTACTTGCCTTTAGGACGATGGCCTTGAGGAATCTAGTATAGCAACCTCTCAAACCTAAACCCGAAAACTCTGACAGTCTCATACTCTGTTTCTTTTATGCATTCTAGTCCTTTCAGTAATGATTGGATATCTTCCAATTTCAAAACCCACCTCGCAAGAAAGATTTCTTCAAATTGGTCCATAGATGTGATGCCGGCAGCTGGAAGATTATCATACCATCTTCTAGCCTCTCCATGTAGAGTGGCAGAGAAAAGTTTCATTACCAAGTCTTCAGCGTCATCACTGATTGGGTGGTGCTGAAAGAAAGCCCAAAATCTGCTCATGTGATAACTGGGGCTTTCCCCATCGATGCCAACGAATCTAGGGAGCCATTTTTTATACCAGGGGGGCATTTGCCTGGGGTATCCTGGGATTTTGCTCATATCTAAATGCTTGTAGTTCCCGGGATCCCATTGTGAAGTCATTGTTGGCTTAGTCATCAGTGGAGTCGCTAGATAATTTTCTTGAAACTATCAAAAAATAAGGGAAAACACCCTAGTGGAGTCGCCAGGTAATCTTGTAAGATAAGGCTTCTAGAGGCAAGGCTTACTGAAAAGTGTCGTCTTGAGGAGAATTGACTCAGTGTTCCTCGACAGTGACGCCAAAATGTTATCGCGCAGTTTGTAGCAAGGATTAAAGCTTGAGGTTTTGAAGGCCAAACTGGCGTAACAGGAACCAATCCCACCCAATGTCACCACAATGGGATGGTTCTTTCTCTTTAGGGAGGTGAGGCCCAGGGGAGACGTCCTCGGTGACCTGGGGTTTTGAGAAGGCAAGAGGATTAAAAGACAAGGATAGATTTCCCCCCCTCACAAGTCACCAGCAAGCAGATAGTATTGGCTAAACAACCAATAATAAAGTAAAACCCCCAAAGATATACCTGCTTGAGACAAAGCAACAACAAAACGATATATGCAAGCTAATTCAATGGGTTAGTACTTCATATAAATGGATGAATATCCGATGAACATATAAGCAATTTGACAATAAATGTTGACGAAGTCAATGTTTATCAATAGCAATGAAAATTATATCACTTCACCAATAAATATTGGAACAATATGGCATTCAATGTAACCAATCAACACTTCATTCAGTAAATGCCTAAAATCACCATTCAATTGCTTATAAAACAAAATGTTTGCTGCACAAGGGTATTAATAGCAAGAGATGACGGCAACACTTGGTTAGCAGGGTTAGTTTATAAGCTAAGGTTAGTGTAGTTAGGGTTTCAATCAATGTGTTGAGAGTAGTTTTGATAAAGGCCACTTCAGCGTATGAGGTCTCTTTAGATTAGTGCCTTAGGGGTAATGGAGTCAAATAGTGGAAGACGCAAGAGCTGAAGGAGGCAAGGTAAGTAGGTCAAGGACTAGAGGGAGAGGCTTTGGAGTGTTGCTAGAGCAAGGCCCCAAAGTCAAAACCCTAGGGGAGGGAGGCTCACCTAGGTGTAGGTAAACTATGCCTCAGTGCTCTCTCCTCCTTCCTTAACTCAATGGCAAAAACAACTAGCTGAAAGATGAAGAATAAAACCAAAACTAGAGGGTTTGATGAAGCAAGGTGTTGCTACAACAAGGCCTTTTCAGCAAACCCTAGAGAAAAACGGCCCTAAGTGTAGTAGACCTAGGCTTAAGATGTCTCTCTCTTCTTGGCCTCTTGATAGTACGACTAGCAATAAATGAAGAAGGGAAGGGAGTGTAGCAACGACTAGGCTGTCTCCTTCTTCAATGGCTGGAAATTTCTCTTAAAGGGGACATGAGACAAGGACCTACTTGTGTGCTTGTCACCTAGGGTTTTATTCAACAAAATTTATAAACATATGCAAGAACATGAAACTACAACCATTCATTCAAGAAGTTTTGTAGAAAATTACTTACATATCACCAAGAAATATCAATGCAAACCCTAGTTGTAACACCTTCCTTCAAGAGAAATGCCAAAACATGCCAAAATAGTCCTCCTCCAACAAGTGCGCATCACTAAATCAGCCAATAACCCAAGATAGGGCGCAAGTTTTAGACCTCCTTATGGAGTGAGTGAGTTATGATGAAAAAATGAAGGTGAAAGTCCTTCATTTATACAATACCATGACCTAATTTTACATTTTAGGTCATAAAAAGGCCGACAGGGCCAAAATACTAAAATCATACCGTATTACATTAGAATGTTAAGTTAAAACCCTAATTGAGTTGAAAAGAAACATAAAGCCCCTCAAAGGGAGGCATTAGCCCCTTCTCGGGCAAATGGATCATCCTGGAGCAAAACGTTAGCCCTCCTTGGGATTCTCCAGCCTGCCACAAGTGCCAATACTGCCCAATTGGCCTCCCAAGACGTCCATAAGGCTGAATGACGTCATGGTCATGATGGGTGACGTCCTAGGCCTTCCAAGGCCAACGTTCCACTGAAAAAGGGCCAATGGCCCTAGGTCAAGCTCTGCTAGGGTGCCTCTCGTGGAACGTCCTCTTTTTCTCTGGTGCAAAGCCCCTGATCCATCTCTATCCTGTCTCTGCCCCCTGATGGGGTCTCAACATCCATCTAATGGGCTCTTCAGCCCCATGGAGGTCCGAACTGATCATCTCCCCATGTGTACCGGTCCAAATGGTACCTGTCCGTCAGGCATGGTCCTGCACATCAAAAGCTACGCCCTCCATGGGTTCATCAGTCACAGGGATCAGAGTAATGCCAATCACGTTTTGTTAATGTTTATGCCATTATTATAGTTCTTTGCATTTCAATAGATAAGAGCAATATAAGAACAAGATCACTGAGAAATACACATTCACAAGAGACACAACATTTATCCCAGGAAACCCTCTAGGGGAAGAAAACCCAGCAAAAACTTTCGTATCATAAATTGCCAATACAATGTCAAGAGATAACTCAAACCAATACAGATAGTCCTCTCCAAAAGATGCGCCACTCTTCTCCCTCTCTCCAACTGGTAAGTTGCAGCTTGCCTCTTAGAAATGAGCAAGTGTCTTGTGTGATAAAGTGAGGCGCTAGCCTCTCTATATATACAAGTCTGGCACGTGTGAAGGGTCTTCACTGGCAGGGCCGACTTCTCACTCTGGGTGGGTAAACCCACCTTTATTATATTTTTGCATCTCAATAATAACTGCTGGGGCCGACTTCTTATTCTGCCTATTACAATTGTCTGTTGACTAATCCGCAAAAGGGGATTTGGTCCTAATACAATTACCGATATGATTAATCCACAATGGGGATTAATCCTATAAATAATATATCAATAATAAAAATAATACTATTTGCAGTTACATTATTTCAACACTCCCCCTTAACAAGAAGGGTATTCTTCAACAACATCAGGCGAGAGAGGTCTGCATCATCAGTGGCATTAGGAGGACAGTATCGTCAATATCGTCTTGGAACATTGGCTGGCATATTTACGAGTCATCAGAAGTGTTTCTTCATCGACAACATCGTCATTCTCGAAAGAATGCCATCATCATCTGCATCAATATGTATCAGTAAAAATGATACCTCATCACAACACTAGGCTGGCACATCACAGTACTACACTGGCTCAATGTCACAGCTGATAAGCTGGTAGCTCAGTGTCAGTCACATCTTGCTTTACGTCTAACTAGGTCAGAAGCAAGGTATACATCATCATCTTGCTTTACGTCTAACAATGAGGTCAGAAGCAAGGAATCATCTTGCTTTACGTCTAACAACTAGGTCAGAAGCAAGGAACACATCATCATCTTGCTTTACGTCTAACAACAAGGTCAGAAGCAAGGAACACATCATCATCTTGCTTTACGTCTAACAACAAGGTCAAAAGCAAGGAATCATCTTGCTTTACGTCTAACAACTAGGTCAGAAGCAAGGAACACATCATCATCTTGCTTTAGGTCTAACAACAAGGTCAGAAGCAAGGAATCATCTTGCTTTACGTCTAACAACTAGGTCAGAAGCAAGGAACACACACATCGTCTTGCTTTACGTCTAACAGCGAGGTCAGAAGCAATGACTCATCTTGCTTTACGTCTAACAGCGAGGTCAGAAGCAAGGAATACACACGTCTTGCTTTACGTCTAACAACAAGGTCAGAAGCAATGACTCATCTTGCTTTACGTCTAACAGCGAGGTTTGAAGCAAGGAATACACACAACGTCTAACAGCGAGGTCTGAAGCAAGGAATACACACAACGTCTAACAGCGAGGTTAGAAGCAATGACTCATCTTGCTTTACGTCTAACAGCGAGGTCAGAAGCAAGGAATACATATATACTCCCCCTTTCAAGGAGGGTCCTTTCGGACTATACCAAGCTTATCTCGAAAGTGTTCAAACTTTACACGAGATAGAGGTTTGGTCATCACATCGGCAACCTGTTCATTTGTGCTAATGTACTGGAGCTTCAAGGCTCCTCTCTGTACGATGTTGCAGATGAAATGATAACAGATCTCTATGTGCTTCGACCTGTCGTGGAATATAGGATTCTCTGTCATCTTTATGCAGCTCTGGTTGTCACATAGAATCACGGTTGCTCTCATCTCCAAGCCAAATAGGCCAATCAACAACTTTCGAAGCCATATAGCTTCGCAGCTAGCAGAACATGCGACAATGTACTCTGCTTCCATTGTGCTAAGAGAAATACTAGATTGCTTCCTTCTTTTCCACGAGATCATGGCTGATCCCAAACTGAAACAGCATTCGGAAGTGCTTTTTCTGTCAGCAACGCTTCCTGCCCAATCTGAATCAGTGTATCCACTCAATGTGAAGTCATGATCTCCATCATAGCTGAGACCATAATCCATTGTACCTTTAAGGTACCTCATCACATGTTTTGCAGCCACTAGGTGAACACGTCTGGGCTCTACCAGAAACCGACTCAAGGTGTTCATTGCAAAACAAATGTCTGGTCTGGTGTTC
>JASDQU010713373.1:40010-65674 GCA_032191745.1 Picea mariana
GCTCGGGTTTCGGAGGTTAGACTGATTAGTGAATGGTGTTCGCAGGAGTCGCGAAACCCCGA
Organism: Picea mariana; assembly: GCA_032191745.1. Classification (NCBI taxonomy): domain Eukaryota; kingdom Viridiplantae; phylum Streptophyta; class Pinopsida; order Pinales; family Pinaceae; genus Picea; species Picea mariana. The sequence goes on from JASDQU010713373.1 coordinate 40,073, forward strand.
GTCGCAATATCCCGCATTCCGAAGGGGGTGATAGCTGGAGGAGCCTACTGTGGGTAGAACTCTCGAGAGGAGAGGAAGAGCTTAGACTCTTCGGGGCCCAGAGAAAATGAGGAGGTCCTGGCGAAAGCGACCGCCTGCTGTTGAGAGCGGGGTTGCGTCATCTGGTCATCCACAAAAAGTTTTCTTGATGAGATATTGTTTGGATTGCTCTCTAATGAAGTCTTTCATTTTTATTATGGTGATGGAGGAGAAACAATAGCGACATCTATTCCACTAGAAATTGGATTTCCATCTTCTGAAAGACTACACTTTGACATACATAACTTTTATTTTTCTCTTTCTTCTTCTACCTTTTCGATCGATTACTTTTTTATCAAGGACTTTCTTTCTCGAATCTAGTGGTTCCCCATGTTTAAAGATAAAAATTGGCTTCCAAACACCCACCACAAATTTGTCTTTGTATTATGTAATAAGGCACAACCAAGTGGATAAATTTGTTTTTGTATTAGAAAAGAAGACACATATAATAATTCCAATTCCAATTGCACTCAGAAAAAAATGTCTTTCAATTCCAAGAAGACACAAACAACAATTCAAATTGCATTTGGACAAATTTGTCTTCCAATTCCAAGAATACACAAGAAGATACAAACAACCATTCCAATTGCACTTGGACAAATTTGTCTTCCAATTCCAAGAAGACACAAGAAGATACAAAAAACAATTCCAATTGCACTTGGAAAAATTTGTCTTCCAATTGCACTTGACAATGTTGTCTTCCAAATTTTCCTGCAATGGTATGACAATAGCACAAGAGTCTCTATGAATCTAATAAGAACACATAAGTAAAAACTGTCTTTGCGGGTTGTTTTTGTCTGAAGTTGTTGGAGATTTTTTCTAGCCATGAGATAGATGAGGTGGGGTGTTCTTGGCACCAAAAAATTCCTAGCAGGAACATGCGTGCTTTCCTAGAACGCATGCACACTAAAGCACATGTGTGTTTTAGGAATGCACATGTTTTCCTGTTGAGCATAATTGACCAACAACTACAACTCATTCAAGTCATAGGAGCACATGCACACTCTTAATGAAATAGATATAGAATTTAATATACACCAAACCTCTTTATGAATAAATATGTATAGGGATATGGGACAACTAAGGCCTAAGGGGTTAGGATTGAAATTGTTTTCAAGGATAAAGAAATGGTTAGAGCACCAAGATGTGGGTGATGTGGGTGCAAGATTTGTACATAAGGTATATGCATAGTTCACTCAGGGATCGAGTGAATATATGGTTAAGGATTGAGTATAAGTTATGCCTAGGATTAGCTGGAGCTAGAGGGATCTATGTCATGGTCTACGTCAAGCTTTAGGTCAATGTCTAAATCTATATATAGCTCTATGTGGTGGTCTAGGTCATGGTCTACATCAAGATCTGGGTTTGGTGACAAGATATTTGTAGGAATGGAACCTAATGAAATGTATATTATGACTGTTTGGAGGCTTACAGATTATGAGATTGCAGTGCACCCAAATTGAAATGACAATTTGGAGGTAGACAGATAGTGAGATTTCAATGAACCGTTTGGAGGCCCAGGCATCATGATATTGCAGTACAACCGAGTTGAAATGACCGTTTGAGGAGAAAATATGTGAGATTCTAGTGCACCCTTTGGAGTGTCGTATCAGATCAGATTATGATTAGGGTTATATTCTATATTTTCTAATAAGGGGTGGAGATCAGAAAATGAACTACAAAGAGAACATCATTTGCATTCATTTCACTCATAGTTTTTATTTTGCAGTTTGTTTTCTTTGTTGATATGAATTTCCTTGAGGTTAGAAGAGCATAGAAGAGCATATATGAGCTTTGATTTAATGAATCTACAAAGTAATCTTCTTTATGTGAGTGGATTAATCAAGATATTGTTGATGGGAGGATGTGACCACTCGTTAACTGGAAGGGAATTTTCCGGTTCGAGGTCCTTAGAGAAAGACCCAAGCTGTATATAGTAACTACCCCTGACGGGTTTAATGGTTCAGTTAGTTGATGACGAGATATATCCTACAAAAGGATGGAAAAGGGTTCCTATAAATCCTAACTACTAGTTATCGAACTTATACTGTTTACAAATATTACTAAATTAAAATACTTATACTTTTTACAAAATATACAAAATGTACAAGGTACAAGATTTCAAAGAAATTCTTTTGAAAAAGATAGTTTTTGAGAGACTAAATCCTAGGAAAATTTGAAGTATGATAAAATATACTTCTAATATATGAATAACACTTAACAAGTACACAAACCAAACTTAATCTATAAACTAGGTAAATGTAACTTATAACAGACTTCATTCAAATGGGAAAAACACTTGAACCAAATCATCTGAATTAAAGTTTGCATTCAACAATACACTGATATATAAATGAACAATAATACTTAACCTAGGGTTTAAGGTTTTCATTTCGGTAAATTGTCTCTTGAATCTATGACTCTATGTAAACAATTACTAGTGGTTCTAGATCAACGGGTGAAACAATTGCTAGTACTGGGTTTCGATCTGAAAGTGATGAAGATGATGTCAGTTCAACTTCAACTGTATCAACCACTAGTGATACTTGAGTTGTTGGACGATCTTCTTTTGGTTCATGATAAACAAATGAAATTGGTACTACTTGGATCTAGATCTAGATGTTTTAGATTCAATTCTAAGTATAGATATAGATACATAACCCACATACTAGGAGGTAGAGGCAAAGGAAAAGATGGAAATAGAGGTAGAGGAGGTAGTTGAATCACTAACATCAGTGTCAGAAGCGGGTCCAGTTGGAGTTCCCTAACCAATATTTCAATATGTTTCAAAAATAGCTTAGTTCCTATTAGTTTCGACAATTGGAGATGCTCTAAGTAGAAATGTTTCAGCGTATGTGGGTTTTATAACATCCTATGATACTCCTAGTAAAGTTGTTCTGAAATAATACCCTACTAGTGATGTTCTGTCATTCTATGTTGTAAGATATGGGAGTAGAGGAAAAGATAGATATAATGATATAACTTTTCCAAGTTATCGACCAGGAGTTTCTAGCTCTATTATTACATTTTGTACATGTTTTCTCTATCTCTATATAGTTCCAGCTAAATCCCTTCTTGTCCCGATCTAGCCAGCCTTTGTTCCTATATTGGAATTTGGTGTGCACTACTAGATATGAACCACTTTTTCAATTCCTCTATGGCATCCGCCTATGCATTATTATTTGTCCTTACCTCACCTACCTTTCCTTCCTTTCCCTCTACTAGTAGTTGCATTTTAACTAAAACCACCAATAACATAGGGAGAAACAAGCACATACTATGGTCAATCAAGAGGTTCAGGGAAAGCACATGGTATGCTCATTCACTAAAAAATGACACATGGTACATAATACATCACCTTATTATTTATATGAACCGTGGATCAATGACCTTGTTTTTACCTATGCTCGAGAGCATACCTCATCATAACCTTATTAGGGAACTTGAGTAAAGAAGGATAGAAAAATTTCCACCCCGAGGCTACTAAAATATCAAATTGGATTGGAAACTCATGCTAGTGGTTCTCGCTACGGATTTGCTTCATCTCCTGCCATTAGTGCTTCATTTCTAATGATGGAATCATCAATTTGATTTGGAATGGGTTATGACCCTTATATTTAGAGGTATTACATTTCAACGATCAATAAAGAACCTTAACCTGGCCTTGCTTACTCTGGTCACCCTTGCTCCTTTTGTGCATTCATATCTAGCCTCAATTGCGGATTTGACTTTAGCCATTGAATGATATCGAATATGGCCTCAGTAACTTATTTTGCATGATGAACAACTTTTTTTGCATGAGTTGATTCTTTGGCATGTGTTGTGGTTCCAACCGTAGAATCTACCTTTGATACTTATAGATATGAATATTTACCAACTTCCCTCTATCCTGTGGCCAATATTCCCCATCTATCTATGATATATTGGTCAATGGTCTATCCTTATCGGTCAATGGAGTCTACTAGCACATGTTATGGATTTTCAAAAACCGTTGGTTATGGGTCATAAACTTTACATACATGGAAAAAAGGAAGGAATGGGTAGGACCAAATATCTATGTAGAATATGAAGGAATACCAGGAAAATATCCTTATAAGAGTTGGAGCAGGAAGGAATGCTCACTCTGGAATTGGCTCTGCATTGGGATATGCTACTTAAACTACTACTTTTGGTGCTTCTTGCCCCTTTTCTTCTGGTTCACGGATATATGGTTCAAGGTCAAAATATGAAAATGCAACTATTGACTCTATCTCTTAATATGATGTCTTTTTTACTTCCTATGCTATCGACCAAATTACCATATGCATCCATCACGACGTAACAATAAGCTTATTGATAACTGGCATTCAATCTGGAACCAGATTTGTATATACCCTGTAGCTCCTACTTCTAATGTTCCAAAATCGCTCGATGTTCCGACATAGCCTATTGCTACTATCAATGATGTTCCAAGATCTGTACGTGTTCCTAGAAGCTTTGTAAGGCATATTCATTTTATAGTGTTCCAAGAAGAGAAGATACAACATTAGAGAGCATTCTAAGTGATGTTGATGTTCTGAAATAAGCTTGTGCTCCTAAGAGTTATGTTTGAATATAAGATTATATCCCAGTAAATAGTGTTCCGACATCTGCACATTTTCCAAGAGGTGATGTTCTAACATATACTAATGTTCCAAGAAGTTGATCTCCACCATTCTTAGTTATTCCTATATCTAGTGTTCCATCAAGTGATGGATCGATTCGTTCCTTGTATATGACCAAAATGCTCCCTATTATGCCTATTGTACACCCCATAGTACGCATCCATCACACGCTTAAGTCGTTTCATGACCATCAGTTGAAGCCATTACATTTGATTGAGTAAAAGTAGCTTGAGTAGTTTATTATGTTGTTGATTTTGTTGATGAAGCAGGTTAATATCCGATTACTACTAATGATCATGATGCTGATCCATATGTTCGTGATCATGGTCTAGAACCTGAGCCAACTGCTCATGATACAGGTGCTCATGGTAGATATTAAGGAAGGAAATACTCACTTATTATTCCAGAGAAATATCCATACCAAGATCCAATTCTAGTAGCATAGATAGTAGATCCTGCAGCGTAGACAAAAATATGAGTAGTATCATCATATATAGATATAGATTCAACACAAGTAGTTACAAGTCCAGGTGAAGGCAGTCGGTGAGTAAATTTATTTAGATCGATACCCTGTGCCATGTACAAATGATCGTGATAGAGATGAAGAGTTTCATGATAGACATGATAGAGATGCGGAGCCTAATTCTAAATATGAAGAGTCAGATCTTTTCAATCCATAAGTATATTTGGTTGATTCAATAGATTGAGAAGATTCATATGAGTAAGTCGATTCTGTTGTTGATTTGGTTGGTTCAACAGTTGCTTTTGATTCTACAAATGATTATGCTTTTTATTCTTCCATGGTAGATACTTTTAATTTATTTGAAGATAAAGGAACAATGGGAGAGGCAGGGGGTAGAGGTAAAAGTAGAAGATCCAATAGTGGCATCTTTACCCATTCCAGCATCCCTTAGCATAGGTGTAGTTCCAAAGCCAATTGTTTACCTAGAAACATATATTCCAGTTACAATTCCATTTTGAGAACCAAAAGAAAAGGTAGTTTGAGTAGCCAAAGCAACAATTCAATTAGACCTGACTCCCCTTCGCATAGTACCAGATTCACGAGCATGAGCACCAGTCATTGAAGAAGCAGTAGAGACAGTACCAACAACAATGGAAGGGATGGCTAGAGTAGAGAAAAGGGAAAAGACAAGGGATTATGCTACAAAATCATATCCAACCGTAGCATATCCAAGAGAAGTAGACCCAATAACATTAGTTACAGAGGAAGGAACTATAGCATGTACATGATGTTGAACCATTGATCCAACACCACCTGCACCACTTGGGTTTTCTGCAACACCACCTGGCGTAGTTTCATTTCCAGATAGATAAATATAACAACAAAAATTATTAATCTATCCCAACCAAGAGAAATAATGTTAATTTACTGGTTGAAACCTTCCATGTAATTGTTTTTCAAGTTGTCCACCTGTAAAGAGAAATCATTTTGATAGACAAATTTGCAATTCAAATCTCACAACAATTCTAGTGAAAGCAACTTCAATAGAATAGAATGGATATGATACTGATATAGAAAGGAAAAACAATTGAAATCAAATCTTTATGGAAATAAACAATATTCCATTCCGATTAACAAAAGACATCTCATTGAAAGAACTGGTTGAACACATGTAATTAATATAGGCAAACCGCATATATTTTACATATGCATTTATCCATCATTCACATAAATAATCGATATAGGTAGAATAATGAATGATATGTATGAATTATTTTCTTCAAAACAATAAGTAATAACATAACAGTATATTAATGAACTTGGACAAAATCCAAAGTCTCATAACACATAGTTATGACAGGAAGAAACTAAACATATGAATTGAGGAAAATATCATATTAAAAATAATTCAAAATCACTCACAAAACCAAAGTATGAAGTGATTCCATGCTCATTGTCCTCCCATTATATTCTCCATTCATTCGTTACTCCATAGGGCCCCTCTTGACATCTAAATTCTCCCATATATGTATACAATAGAGCAGCAGTCTGGGCATTACCAAACAATTTCCTCCACCAAAAATTTACCTCGGAAATAACTAATAATATCCCTCAAATCATGCATTTTTCTGGGAAAAATCTCACCGGTGACCAAAATGGGCCCATTTTGGAAATGGGTCTTTGACAGATTCAAAATATTCTTCACGGTTTGATAGTAATCAATCCTGAAAAACTAGATGTCTGTTCTGGTGCAGATTCCAAACCATCACATGATCAACTCCATAATTGATAGACTCCAAGAGCAGTTGAGAAGCATGTAGCTAACTGACTTTCCAATACTATGATTCGTGTATCCATCCATAGGATATCGATGCTTTATCCTAAAATTACCTGAAACAAAAATACACCATAAATTAATAACAAACCAACTCATAACATAGTAGCTATAGAATCTACGATTCTATAGCTTCTCGTAAAATGGGATAAAAATAGAACAATAATCAAAATAAACCAAATCAAATATTACCTCTGAATAGTAAAAATAACTTCACACATATATGGACTTCATTGATTTAGATTTTGAGATCTCACATGACAAACACATTTACCTTTAGGAGCATTCACAACCACAGAGCTTTCAGGTTTAACTGGTCTTTCCTTCATTTCTACGACCTGTCTTTCACATCGTGCCAACAATGTTTTATTTCGTTCCCTTAATTGTATATTTTCGAGCTCCAAATCAAATAGATTACCCTCTAGAACATGCACTATTGTATTATATCAATTTTTCCAGAACTGGGGACCAGATTCCATACTTTCCTTAGGGTCAAGCTTAGTTTCATAGAACATCTTCTCCATTTTTCTCTTTGATTCCACAGGTTTAATATTCGACCTCCTCTCATCCTTATCCATAGGCCCAATAAAACAAAAACATTTTCCTGCATATTCACTCTCTAAGTTAACGAGAATGGGCGCAGAGAGGGTATTTGCTGGCCTCTCTCTATTTCGCAACACTTTGGAATGCCTCCACAGAGAGCTTTGACAAGAAACTGGAAACAAGGTTTGGTGCAGAGACTACTAACATGAATGAAGAAAGGGGAAGGATTTTCGAGAGAGTCATTCAATTACAAATTATAGAGCACAGTATTGAAATCAACAAGAACATTAAATGATACTTCAGAACCGTAGCTATGATTTTGTCTTGGCAAAGAAAATGTTATGAATACACTAGCCCAAAAACCTTCCAAGTCACATCCTCATTACACTTGTCATGTTTGCAAGGTGCTCAAGTTAGGAAAGCGATCTAGAAAATCCCTAGAATGTATTATCATTCCATGTTGTAGTACATGTGCATTGATCTACAATCATATTTGATGCCACAGGAGATATAAGGAAGTTCTAACACCATCTCATCGATTCATTAATTCCATTAAAATAGTCATTATATCATGTGATACCTCGGTTGAATGTCATAACATTTCAACTCCCGAGACTCAATTGCAAAATGATCATTATTCATAAACATAAAACATAAGAATTGGACATGTATTTATCAGGTTCATGATTTGCAGGGATAAGATAAGGCTTATGACAAAGGCCAAAAACACCAAACATTTGCATCCATGACAAGAATCAAAACTTAGATTGAACGAAAATGACTTTAAGATTTCCAAGCATGAGGGTCCAAGAATTAAAACAAGAGTTGATGAAATCAAACCATGAGACAATATTTTAATCCTTTTAACCATTTATTGTCACCATGCCATATGATAAGAGGTTTACATATTTCTTTTTGATCACATGTATATAACCAAGGCCCTTTGATCAAAGTCGTTTGTTGATGATACATACTGTTGGGTATGTGTTATATTATTTGTACGAGAATGTTGGGCGCGCAAGAGAGTTTGAGGGGGTTGCAGGGCCAGTGCCCCCGAGAAGAACTTTTCTGCCTCGAAAAAGTGTCACATATGTTTTTGCCTCGAAAAAAATGCCACATATTTTTAGGTGTTTTTTAGGCACATGGTTTATTTGCCGATGGTTTTCTATTTCTGGTTAAGGAATTAGGGTTGTTGACTAATCCAGGTCATTGGGTTAAGGTTTTGGATGTCGTTGGCTCCTATATGTATATTTTATTGTAAACAATTTATAACTATGAATGTATATAGAATATGCTGGTTTTCCCGGTTTGGGTTTCCAGGGGAAAAATATCTGTGTAATGTTTTTATTTGCCATTGTATCTTTTCTGTTGTTTCACTGAAAATCTGTTTGCAGTAAATATTGTACAAGGTTAAAATCTACATTTGGTATTAGAGCTTTTTTGGCTTCAGGGGGACACCTTTGTGGTCAAGGGTTTGGCTCGGGACTGTCATAAGCCTTGTTACAGTGGGAGATCTATGGTATTGATTTTTCAGGTGAAAAGAAATGGCAAGCAATTCAAAGATGGAGATCGAGAAGTTTAATGGGAATAGTTTTGAGTTGTGGAAGCTCAATATGGAATATATGTTGGTGGACAGAGATCAGTGGATCATGGTAGATCCAGGTAATGCACCTACAGGAAATTCAGTAGATGACAGGAAAAAGTTGGATCGGAAGGAAAAGAGATTGATCTGACTGTGTCTCTCAGACTCAGTATCACTGAATGTGTCAGAGGAAGCTACAACCAAGGATTTATGGGAAAAGTTGGGGAAGTTGTATCAGTCTAAATCCATAGTAAATAAACTATTCCTGAGAAATAATATGTATAACCTAAGGATGAGAGATGGAGACTCGGTGGCAGAGAATTTGAACGCCTTCAATACTGTGGTAAGTCAGTTAGTATCTGTTGAGATTAAAATTTCAGATGAAGATAAATGTATTAGTTTACTGTGTTCTTTACCAGACTCGTGGGATAGTCTAGTTGTGGCCATAGGTAGTTATACAATTTCCTTGAAGTTTGATGAAGTTGTCTCATCCTTGTTTTCGGAGGAGATGAGATAGAAGAATATGGAAGGACAGAGCACAGACGCATTATTTGTAAGAGGACGTTCCCTTGAAAGAAATAGATCTAAGTTCTCAAGTGGGAGATCTAAGTCTAACGGTAGATCTAAATCTCCCAGAAATTTTGTAAGGGTATGTTGGAGATGTGGAAAATAACGGCACTAGAAGAAGCAGTGTAGATCCAAAGTTGAGAAAAAGAAGGGATCTAAAGAATCTCCTTCTACAGAAGAAAATACCTCCAAGGAAGAAGGAGGGGATGTGTACTTGGCTTCTTTAAGAACACATGTAGATCATGAGGCATGGTTGGTTGACTCTGGTGCATCCTTTCATATGATTCCCCACAGGGAGTGGTTCTACGAATATGAAAGGTATGATGGAGGTAATGTTTTCTTGGGTGATGATTCGACAACCAGAATAATAGGATGAGGAAAATTCAAGTTGAGGCTCATAGATGGAAGGATTAGAACACTGCTTGGTGTTCTACACATCCCAGGTTTGGCCAGAAATTTGATTTCTGTAAGAAAAATGGACGATGCAGAGGTAAAAACAATATTTGAAAAGGAAACCTGCAGGATGGTTCGAGGAGCAATAATGTTGCTGAAGGGAGTTCAGTTTGGAAGTCTGTATAAGATGCAAGGAAGAAATATTAGTGTTGGGTGTAATAGTTCCATTGTTCCTGATATTGGAGTTGAAGAAGAAAGAACTCCTACAGTCTCTGGAGAAAAGGTTATGTCGTGGCATCAAAGACTGGGGCATGTTAGTAACATTTCTTGTCCTGGACACAAGAGTATTCAGGTCTGCAAGTTGCACGAGAAGCACCCAAGCGCAGCATGGAAAAATCTCGTTTTAGGCTTCCATGCAAGTAAGTAGGCAAGATTATGTTGTCGACAGTCCAGATTCATCCATAAGAGTAGATTGACGGTTGGCGGGAAATTGCAATTAGCGGAGTTGCGCCGAGGTTAGCGCATGGATGGCGCCCATATTGTGTGCAGGAAAGGATAGCAGTCGTCCATCCAGAGGACGCGTGGTGCGAGATCTAGTCACGTCAGCGTTTCAGTATTCGGGAGTTCGAAGGGTGAAGGCTCCATGTAATTTTACATCTTGAAACCTCGAACCCCGAAAGCGCCGAAAGTCAGGCCCGCAGCATCACGGAGCAGTCTCAGTCGTCCATCCAAAGGAAACATGTGGCGTGCGATTAGGCCCCTAGCCTTTTCTCCCATCGCGACTCTGACGCACAAGGAACAACTCCTTCATATCCCCGAAGCGCGAAGTGCCAGGAGCATCCAAGACCCGAGCCCACAATATCGCCGAATGAGTTCAGGACCGTTAGATCTAAAAGGGACACGTGGCGCCAACTTAAACCATCTCAGCATTTCGCTCATCACGAATGTGATGAGCAAGGACCAACCCCTTCCTATTCGCGAACACCGAAAGTGTCTTTGAGAATAAACGCAGGGTCACAGCCCATGGTCACTTGAGAAATAGAAAGAGCTATGCAAGAGGGGCCAAAGGCATCGATTTCAGTCGCAGAGGGGATCATCATGATCTCTAGGTGCCATTGGACCCGATCTCCATCCTGTTTCTCGCTTGGAGTAAATGAAGGTGAGAGGGGGTGGTTGAAACCTCTCCTCACTCGTTAAGTATAAGGTATTGAGGCTTTGGTAGGCTTTCTGTCCGAGAGGGTCCTGTGTACCGTCTTTTTCAAAGAAGCCATGCCGAAGTCCTTGACTAGCCTGAGAAGTATGAACATGCTAATTCGGCACTTAATGGCTCAGCTACTCCCCTTGCAGGAGCCATGCGCAATAAAGGTGGCATCTGACGAAGAATATCCATCCGAATTTGGCTGAAGGGACACCAAGCCTTGGATGACTGAGCACGCCTCTGTTAGAAAATATTTTTGAGTATATAGACTCAGTCTTTGTATTTTTGTAATTATCGATGGTTGAGCAAGGCTCTCGATTGTAAAGTTTTAGTGAAGCGCTGGTCGCTTTGGTTAATGTATAAGGCATTTGAAATTTCTTACTTTATGGATGTCAGCCTCTTTTCCCATCTCTTTGTTTACTATGTTAGAATAGCTCGGAATTGGAGGATCCAGTCGAGTTGCGCTATTGTAGGATGATGTAGGTTGGATCACTACAACAGTTGTAGCATTTCTAATCAGTTCTTGTGTTTTCTCAGCGCTGAAATGGCTTGGAATTGGAGGATCCAGTTGAGTCACCTTTCAGCTCCTTGAAACTCTGGACCAAGAGGATCTTGGCTTCAGAGTTTTTCTTCCTCAAGCTTCCGAAGGCCTGTTGCCCGAGGCAATCTTGCTCACCCTTCTCATTAAGTCTTCCATCTATCCATCTTATACTTAGCTTACTGACGGAAGTTGGATCAAGACCTCCCTTGTTTTCTACACACCAGGCCCGGTTTCCTGAGTTAAAGCTATATCTTCTTGAGCCTCTATCCATTCGATCACCCCATTAAATAAATCGTGACATAAAACTGATGGGCATTGGGATCTTTTTCTGCAAGCAATCGAGAGTGACTTCTGACGCTAACATTTCTGGCGCCGTTGCCGAGGATGAAGTTGAAGATTTTTCCCGGGATTGAACGACATTGAGCCACTGATTCTGAAGGTGCATCAGGTATCAGAGCCTTTGAAGATTGCTACTGTGTACCTGGCGACTCCATTGTGACGATTCCATTGTGGCGAACCTGCCGTGTTAATTGTGGATTTCAGAGGCAGGCACACGCGGTCCCATCCATAGTTGCCTCTAGCTGCACCTGAAACTGATCTGGAGGTGGTTCTTAGAAAAGGAAAGGCCTCTGAAGGTGAAGCTTCCATCGCTGAACCAGGTAATCTGCCATGTCCTTCTGTAGGAACTCCATTTTCTTCTCCTCGGTTTCTTGATAGACCTGTTTCCGAAGTTTCCCGTTTCTTAAATTTCGGGAGTGTTCCTGCTGAGTTTTCCTCTCCTGGTCTCGGATCGGAAGGACAAACCCTTGTCACTCTCCTCTCCCCTGAAACTGTACCTTGGCGTAGACCCGGGACCACAGAAGATTTCCCCACTCCTCCTCTTGTTATTGTTGCCGCTTCTACACAAAGAAGAGCATCCAATGACTTGAGCCCGTTAGCCTTCTCCCTAAATCCCCTATTGTTTCCCGTTCCACTCAGAGGTGCATTCCCGATATTTCCTGCTCATACTCCTTTTCCTCCAAGTTCTCCTCCACCTAATATTCCTATGGCTGGTGCTAATCCCCCTCTAAATAGAATGGATGCCATAGTTGCTGCCCGATATGCCCCCTTAATCCTACCCCATCCTATGAATCCTCTCCTTGCTGGAGATTACTTGAAGTATATGCCCAAGTTCACTGGGGAAGGAGATATAACTGCGGAAGAGAACTTGGCTGGTTTCTACAGTTATGAAGACAACCTAAACATTGAAAACGAAGATGTCTGGATGAGAGTTTTCGTTCAAAGTCTAGATGGCGAGGTGAGGAAGTGGTTTAGAGGATTGACCCCGGGATCTATTGTTGGGATCGAAGCTATGGATAGTGCTTTCCTGAGGCAGTGGGGAGATAGGAAGGATTTCATGTATTACATGACAGAGTTCAGGTCTTTGAAGAAGAAGGAAGGAGAGTCTCTCTCTGACTTCTCCAAAAGATTCAATAAGATGTATAATAAGATTCCTGTTGAGATAAAGCCCTCAGAAGCCTCTGCCAAGATTTCTTACGCTAGTGCATTTGGCCCCGATTTTTGTCTTCTATTAAGAGAAAGAAGAGCCACCTCCTTAGCTCAAATGCAAGATGCAGCCATAGAGGTGGAATCTAATGTACTAGCAGCTGATATATTGAGAAACAAGGACGACGCAGACAGTCGAAAGGGAAGATTTGAAGCCTCAGCTTCTGGCCCATCGGTACCCCACCCTCAAGTGGATGAGCTAACCAAGATGGTGAAGTCTCTGTCTGCAGAGATGGAGAGAATGAAGGTGGAGGGGAGGAAAGCATACAAGGTCCCTCAAAACCCCAAAAACAAAGGGGGTTTTAGGAGGCCAAACAATATTGCTCCCCCCGACTATGCAAAGAGAAAGGGGAAGAGATAGAGAAGACCAGAAAATTCAGGCCCCTTTTCAAAACAATTTTGTGGCTGAGGGAAAATAGGAGGGAATAGATGATCTTGGTCCTAAAATCCATTGTTTTGGAGACACTCCTTCTTTTCCTCATCTCTCTCAATCAACATACGAGGAGTCTCTCATGGACAGTCAGCTAAATGAATTGAGGAAGAGAGACAAGGCTAGTGGCAACCAAGGCAGGTATGACCTGAGGTCCAAGAAAAAGACAGTAGCACCTGATGTTCCTGATCAGTTCACTAGAACAGAGAAACCTGCTAATGAAGTAGCAGACAGTCGCAGAGGTAAGAATACCCGACCCCTCTCTCCCATAGTCTAGAGTCATGTTCCTGAAATAAGATAAATCCTAAATCTTACATCTTCTTTTAATTTCGAGCATGAAATTCAAAAGATTAGAATCCATGTGCCCCTGACCGAATTAATTAAACATGAAGGATTCAAGAAACGCTTCTCTGAGCTTCTACAGTCTGAGGTCTCATGCCTCCCCACAGACTCCATCAATTTGCAAGATGAAAAGCCTGCAGTTATTCTAGGTCCTATGGTAGAAGACAGAAATGACTCATCCCCTCCCTTCTACACTTCCTTAAACATACATGACAAGGTACTGCACAACTGCTTGATGGATTCGGGGGCTTCTCACAACCTCATGCCCAAAACTGTCATGGAAGAGTTAGGGCTAGAAGTCACCCGAGCCTGTCATGAGCTCTATTCCTTTGACTTCAGGAAAGTTCAATGTCTAGGAGTTATCAAAGACCTGGTCGTGACCTTGTTTCAGTTGCCCATGAAAAGTGTGGTCATGGATGTTGTAGTGGTTGATGTCCCCCCAAAATTTGGTATGTTGTTATCAAGATCTTGGATAAAAAGACTGGGGGGAACTTTACAGATGGACCTCACATATGCTACTATCCCAGTGTTTGGAGGAGAACATGGGAGGCTATACAGGGAAGCCCAACTGGCCTATATAATCAGTGATGAAGCCAACCCTACCAACCATCCTATTTTTGCCTTGGACACTGATTTAGGTTCCAGTGTACTACAACTCACTAATGCTCTAGAGACTCCTCTGAAACTCAGAAAGCTGCCCACCACTCCCAATAAATTTCTTCCCTCCATCACCCCCATCTGGAAAATGTTTTTTGATGGAGCCTGTTCCAGAAAAGGCATTGGTGCTGGGGTGTTTTTTGTGTCACCTACTCAGGAGACCATATCTCTGTCATACAAATTAGAATTTGAAGCTACCAACAATGTGGCAGAGTATGAAGCTCTTGTCCTAGGATTAAGAGCTGCAAAGGAAATGGGAATTCAGGAGGTAGAAGTGTTTGGAGATGCAAAATTGGTAGTCCAACAGATCAGAAACACTTATCAAGCCAAGCATCCTCAACTCAGGAGTTACAGAAATGAGGTATGGGACCTAATTGACAGTTTCTTCTCAGCATTCAACATTTCCTTCGTCCCAAGAGAGAAGAACACAATGGCATATTTCAAAGTGCCCTTGCCACCCAAATTCAGATACGATGTAGAAGTAAAATACAGGCCCTCCATACCTGACAACGTCAAACATTGGAAGGTATTCAAGGATGATCTTGAGATCAAGAGATTCTTGGAGACTGTCGAAGAATTTTTAGAGATGCATATTGACCAAGACTCTGTCTCTGAAGAAAAGATGGATGGGGATAATTTTCTGAATAAGATTGCAGAGCGTAACATTGTGCAGCTGCCCAGCAATCATATTCCCAGGGGACTAGTTCCTTTGGAAAGGCTTTTTGATAGAAATGATGTGTCATTAAAAGGGGAAATCTTGGAGGATGATGCTGATATTATTTAGTACAACATTGGCACTAAGAGCGAACCTAGGTTTGTCAAATTGTCAAGAAGTCTGACAGAGAAGCAGAGGTATGAATACACTGTACTTTTGAGGGAATTTGCTGATGTTTTTGCCTGGACCTATGAAGATCTCAGAACATATAACACTTCTATCATTGAGCATAAAATCTCGTTGAAAAGTGAGGCAAAGCCATTTAAGCAGAAGCTAAGACAGATCAATCCTATGCTGTTGCCTATCATGGAAAGGGAAGTGAAGAAGCTGCTACAAGCTCAGATCATCGTGCCACTAAGATACTCTGAGTGGGTGGCCAACTTGGTCCCAGTAAGGAAGAAGAATGGAGAAATCAGACTCTGTGTAGACTTCAGAAACCTGAACAGGAGCTCACGGAAGGATAACTACCCCTTACCAAATATGGAACATATATTGCAGAGGGTAACAGGAGCATCTGAGATATCCATGATCGATGACTTCTCTGGCTACTACCAAATATCTATTCTGCCTGAGGACAGGGAAAAGCCGACATTTACCACTCCATGGGGTACATTCATGTATGCCAAAATGCCTTTTGGATTGATGAATGTAGGGGAAATGTTTCAATGTGCCATGGATATATCTTTCATTGGGGAAAAAGATAAATTTGTGGTCGTCTATCTGGATGACATCACAGTATTTTCAAAATCTGATAAAGAACACTGTTGTCATCTCAGGAAGGTTTTCCTGAAATGCAGGAGTTTTGGCATTTCATTAAACCCCAAGAAATCTCTGTTTGCCATGCAGGAGGGAAAGTTACTAGGTCACATAGTATCAGTGGAAGGAGTCAGGATCGATCCTAGTAGAGTTGAGGCAATACAATCCTTATCGATCCTGAGGTCCAAGAAGGAGGTCCAATCTTTCCTTGGTAATATTAATTTTTTGAGGAGGTTTGTGCCTAACTTTGCTGAGGAGGTAAAACTTATAACAGCCATGTTAAGGAAAGGAAATGAATTAAGGTGGACTTCTGAATCGCGACATTCCTTTGAGCAAATAAAGAAGGCCTTGACTGAAGCCCCTATGCTTATCAGTCCCTATTACTCAAATGATTTCCTTATTTTCACCTTTGCCTCACCTGACACGGTGGCCATTGTTTTATTACAAACAAACAAGGTTGGGCTAGAGAAGCCTGTTGCCTATTTCAGCCGAGCATTGAGGGATGTCGAAGTCAGGTATGACGCTATGGAGAAGTAGGCTTATGCCCTGGTAAAGGATCTCAAGTCCTTTAGAACCTATGTCCTGCAGTCAAAAATCATTGCCTATGTCCCCTCAGCTGCTGTTAAAGACATTCTTATTCAACTTGACATAGACGGGAGGAGGAGCAAGTGGATAGCCAAGATTTTGGAATTTGACCTGGAAATAAAACCTACCAAATTGATCAAAGGTCAGGGTTTAGCCAAGCTGTTGGCTGAAGCCAATTGCCAAGCTTTGGGGATAAGTTTCATCAATGAATGCTCAGAAACTCAGCAGGATCAGCTGTCTGAAATAGACCCTAAAAGGGAGCCCCCATTGGCTCGATGTCCCTGGTATAAGGATGTCATATATTTTCTGCAGGAGTTGCAGCCTCCAGAAGGCCTGCAAAGAAACAAGGCAAAAGCTCTAAAGCTCAAAGCAGTCAGATACTGCCTTGTCGACCAAGTTTTGTATTGGAAAGACTCCCTGGGGTTACTTTTGAAATGTGTAGACCTGCAAGAGGCTGATAGGATCATGGTTGAATTTCATGACAGCCTATGTGGAGGGCATCATTTATGGAAAACCATAGCCTACAAAATCCTCAGGGATGGATACTACTGGCCCACCGTGTTCACTGACGTCTGCAGAAGAGTCAGAGCCTGCATCAAGTGTCAAAGATTTGTAGGAAAACAACAACTCAAGTCCTTGCCGTTGAATCCTGTGGTTGTTTCAGGACCTTTCCAACAATGGGGCCTAGACTTCATCGGAGAAATTCACCCCGCTTCCAGTGAGCAGCACAGATGGATCCTGACTGCTACATATTTCTTTACCAAGTGGATTGAAGCTATCCCCACCAGGAATGCTTCCCACAAGGTAATCATTGGGTTCCTGGAAGATCTCATCACAAGGTTCGGTTGCCCAAGTAAAATTGTCACTGATAATGCAACCTCCTTCAGGGCTGAGCCATTAGACCAGTTCTGTGAGCGTTTTGGATTCAATCTTATTCATTCCACCCCATACTATCCCCAGGGCAATGGTTTAGCAGAGTCCTCCAACAAAAGCCTGATAAGGATCATCAAAAGACTATTGGAGGACAACAAGAAAGCCTAGCATTCAAGGTTGAAATTTTTTCTATGGGCCGATTGAGTGACCCCAAAGAGATCTATAGGCATCTCCCCCTTCCAATTAGTCTATGGAGTGGAGGTTGTTTTTCCTTCTCAGCTAGCCATCCCTGTAGCAAAATTCCTCTAGGATCATCAGGAGGAGCCTGATGACATGATCAGGAGGATTCATGAGCTAGTGGAAGTCCAGCAGGCCAGGGAACAGGCAATGAGCAGGATTCAAGACCGTCAGTAGAAGATCAAGCAGGTTTTTGATAAGAAGGCCAAGAAGGAAGAATTTCAGATAGGAGACCTGGTAATGAAATGGGATGCTCCTAAATAAGATAAAGGCAAGCATGGAAAATTCGAATCCCTGTGGATCGGTTCTTTTAAAGTATCCGAAGTATTCTCGAATAACACCTACAGGATACGAGATGTGAAGGATCAAGAAGTTTTCAATGGCCCTGTGAATGGGCATTTCCTAAAAATATTTTTCTCGTGAGCCGCACTTGGCTCCTTTGTGGTTGTAAATATTGTTTTTCTTTCTGTCTTTAAGTTTAAATAAATGACCCCATATCCCAGCAGCAAGGCACTGAAATTGCAAAATGAGTCCTTAGAGAATCACAGGGATGACTCTATCCCCCATGGAGCCTAATGTTTGTAACATTTCTTATCCTGGACACAAGAGTATTCAGGTCTGCAAGTTGTACGAGAAGTGCCCAAGCGCAGCATGGAAAAATCTCGTTTTAGGCTTCCAAGCAAGCAAGTAGGCGAGATTATGTTGTCGACAGTCTGGATTCATCCATAAGAGTAGATCGACGGTTGGCGGGAAATCACGGTTAGCGGAGTTGCACCAAGGTTAGCGCATGGATGGTGCCCATATTGTGTGCAGGAAAGGATAGCAGTCGTCTATCCATAGGACGCGTGGCGCGAGATCTAGTCACGTCGGCGTTTCGGTATTCGGGAGTTCGAAGGGTGAAGGCTCCATGTAATTTTACATCTTGAAACCCTGAACCCCGAAAGTGTCGAAAGTCGGGCCTGCAGCATCATGGAGCAGTCTCATCCATCCATCCAAAGGAAACACGTGGTGTGCGATTAGGCCCCTCGCCTTTTCACCCATCGCAACTCCTATGCACAAGGAACATCTCCTTCATATCCCCGAAGCGCGAAGTGCCAGGAGCGTCCAGGACCTGGGCCCACAATATTGTTGAATGAGTTTAGGACCGTCAGATCTGAAAGGGACACGTGGCACCAACTTAAACCATCTCAGCATTTTGCTCATCACGAATGTGATGAGCAAGGACCAGCACCTTCCTATTCGCGAACGCCGAAAGTGTCTTTGAGAATAAAGGAAGGGTCACAGCCTGTGGTCACCTTAGAAATAAAAAGAGCTATGCAAGAGGGGCCAAAGGCGTCGAGTTCAGTCGCAGAGGGGATCATCGCGATCTCCAGGTGCTATCGGACCTGATATCCATCCTGTTTCTCGCTTGGAGTAAATGAAGGTGAGAGGGGGTGGTTGAAACCTCTCCTCACTCGTTAAGTATAAGGTATGGAGGCTCTGGCAGGCTGTCTGTCCAAGAGGGCCCTGTGTACCATCTTTTTCAAAGAAGCCATGCCGAAGTCCTCGACTAACCTGAGACGTCTGCACACGCTAATTTGGCACTTAATGGCTCATATACTCCCCTTGCAGGAGCCATGCGCAATAAAGGTGGCGTCTGACGAAGAATATCCGTCCGAATTTGGCTGAAGGGACACCAAGCCTTGGATGACTAAGCACACCTCTGTTAGCCAAATTTTCTGAGTATATAGACTCAGTCTTTGTATTTTTGTAATTATCGATGGTTGAGCAAGGCTCCCGATTGTAAATTTTTAGTGAAGCGTTGGTCGCTCTGGTTAATGCATAAGGCATTTAAGATTTCTTACTTTATGGATGTCGGCCTCTTTTCCCATCTCTTTGTTTACTGTGTTAGAACAGGTCAGAATTGGAGGATCCAGTCGAGTTGCATTGTTGTAGGATGATGTAGGTTTGATCACTGCAACAGTCACAGTGTTTCTAATCAGTTCTTGTGTTTTCTCAGCGCTGAAATGGCTTGGAATTGGAGGATCTAGTCGAGTAACCTTTCAGCTCCTTAAAAATCTGGACCAAGAGGATCTTGGCTTCAGATTTTTTCTTCCTCAAGCTTCTGAAGGCTTGTTGCCCAAGGCAGTCTTGCTCACCCTTCTCATTAAGTCTTCCATCTATCCATCTTATACTCAACTTACTGACAGAAGTTGGATCAAGACCTCCCTTGTTTTCTATACACCAGGCCCGATTTCCTGAGTTAAAGCTATATCTTCTTGAGCCTCTATCCATTCGATCACCCCATTAAATAAATCGTGACATAAAACTGATGGGCGTTGGGCTCTGCTCCTGCAAGCAATCTAGGAGTGACTTCTAAAGCTAACAGGGCATATCAGAGAGAAGGTTCTTCGACTACTACACAGTAAAGGTATGGTTGAAGGTATGTCTAACTTCTCTCTGGATTTTGATTTCTGTGAACATTGTTTATATGGGAAGCATAATTGGGTAAGATTCCCCTCTGGTGCAATTTGGGCAGAAGGAATTTTACATCTAGTTCACAATGATGCTTTTGGACCTGTGTCGGTCCCATCATTGGGAAAATTTGTGTACTATGTCTCATTTATAGATGACTTCTCGAGGAATACTTGGATATATTTCCTCAAGAAGAAATCCAAATACTTTGATAGGTTTAAAGAGTTTAAGTCTCTTGTTGAGAATCAAACAGAGAAAAGAATTAAGGTGTTGAGGACAGATAATGGTGGAGAGTTCTGTGGGAATGATTGTGAAGAATTCTGTAAGAAGTGTGGTATAGCAAGGCAGAAGACTACTCCATATACACCTTAGAAGAATGGAGTTGTAGAAAGGATGAACATGACACTGATGGAAAAATAAAGGTGCATGCTCAGTGGTGTCGGGTTAGGGCAAGAATTCTAGGCAGAGGCAGTGGGTACTGCATGTTTTCTGGTCAACAGATCACCCTCATTAGCGTTGGATGACAAGAATCCACAAGAGGTATGGACTGGTAAGGAAGCTTCTCTCACACATCTCAAGGTATTTGGGTATGATGCATATGTTCATGTTCCAAAGGAAAACAAAAGTGATCTAGATAAGAAGGCCAAAAAGTGTATATTTATTGGATATAAAGATGGTCTCAAAGATTATAAGCTTTGGAACCCAGAAACTAAGACGGTAGTGTATATCTGAGATGTGGTATTTAGAGAAATGAAGGATGTCATTAAACAGGAAGTCCTACCAAGTAAGGATGAACCAGAGAAAATAGAGTTTGATTTAAAGGATGATGAGTCAAACTCTACAGAAGAACAAGAATCAAAAGAAGAAGATCCTCATACTCCAGTATTGAGGAGATCGGTTCGAGAAAGAAGGCTACCAAAAAGGTATACTCCATCTGATTTCCATTCAAATTTTTCTTTGTTTTTTACTAATGATGATCCTAGAACTATTAGGGAGGCAGTGGATTCAGAGGATGAAAATCTTTGGAAAAGGGCCATGGACGAAGAAATGACATCTTTGGATAAGAATGAGGCTTCAGATTCAGTGGAGTTGTCGACTGGAAGAAATCCCATTGGAAGAAAATGGGTATTTAAAAAGAAGTTGAATGCAGAAGGAAAAATGGAGAAATACAAAGCTTGGTTAGTAGCAAAGGGTTATTCCTAGGTTCAGGGAATTGATTTTGGTGAGATTTTTTCTCCTGTTGCCAAGTTAACCTCTATAAGATTTTTTTTATTTGTTGTTGCTTCATTTGATTTTGAAGTAGAAGAATAAATCTATATGAAGCAACTAGAAGGTTATGCTGTGAAGGGAAAGAAGGAGTTGGTATGCAAGATGAAAAAGTCCTTGTATGGTTTAAAACAATCACTGAGGATGTGGTATCAAAAATTTGATACTTATATGCTAGGACTTGGCTTCACAAGAAGCAAAGAGGATCACTGTGTGTATTTTAAATTAATTGGTGATCATTTGATTTATTTGGTCTTATATGTGGATGACATGTTGTTGATAGGAAACAACAAGGAGATTATCGAGGATGTAAAAACTCAATTGTCCTCTAAATTTGACATGAAGGATCTCGGTGCTTCAAATTTTATTTTGGGCATGGAAATTAGAAGAGATCGGAAAAGGAGGAAACTCTGGTTAAATCAAATAAAATATGTCAAGACAATATTGCAGAAGTTTAATATGCAGGAATGTAAATTGATCAAGGTTCCTATTCCTGTTGGTGTAAAGTTATCTACGGATCAGTGTCCCAAGACACATGAAGAGGAGGAGGACATGTCTTGTGTTCCATATGAAAGTGAAATTGGAAGTTTGATGTATGCAATGGTCTGTACTAGACCCGACATTGCACATGCAGTGGGAGTTTTGAGCAGGTATATGTCAAAACTAGGAAATGAGCATTGGACAATAGTAAAAAGGGTTTTCAGGTATTTGCGTGGCACTGCTAGCTATGGATTGTGCTACCAAGGAAGACCAGGATTGGACGGAGTGGTGGATATACATTTCTTTGTGGATATAGACTGGGCTGGAGATATGGATTGTAGGAGATCTACAAGTGGGTATGTGTTTAACCTATTTGGATGAGCAATAAGTTGGATGAGAAAAAGACAAGATGTAGTGGCACTTTCAACTATAGAAGTTGAATACATGGCAACCACTCATGCAAGTAATGAAGTAGTATGGTTACAAATATTGTGTTCAGGTATTGGGTTGGTACAACAAGCTGTAAGGATAGATTGTGACAGTTAGAGTGCAATTTTTCTGGTGAAGAACCTATCTTATCATTAAAAGACAAAGCATATTGATATTCAATATCACTTTATGAGAGACATGGTTGAACAAAAGAAAGTATTGCTGATGAAGGTGGACACTTTGAAGAATGTTGCAGATTCATTAACAAAATCTGTGAGCACTGAGAAGTTCTGTTGGTGTAGAGGATCCATGGGCATTGTTGCCCTGGATTGTTGACTATGTAACCCTATATGCAAAGAAAACTACAAGTGGGAGAATGTTGGGTATGTGTTATATTCTTTGCATGAGAATGTTGGGCGCAAATTCCCCTCGCGCGGGGGTTCGGGGGAAACGCCCCAGAGAAATTTTTTTATGCCTCAGAAAATGTGTCACATATTTTTAGGTGGTTTTTAGGGACATGGTTTCTTTTCTGACTGTTTTCTATTTATGGTTAAGGAATTAGGGTTGTTGACTAATCCAGGTCATTTGGTTAAGGTTTTGGATGCCACTGGCTCCTATATGTACATTGTATTTTAAATAATATATCGCTATGAATGGATATAGAATATGCTGGTTTTCTCGGTTTGGGTTTCTAGGGGAAAAATGTCTGTGTAATGTTTGTATTTTCGATTGTATCTTTTCTGTTGTTTTACTGAAAATCTATTTGCAATAAATATTATACGTGGTTAAAATATACACAGACAACCATATGGAAATTTTAATGAAACAAAGACTCATTAGAGTCATGGTTTAATGGGATCATGGAAAACGGTGTTATTGTCAAGGACCAGTCATCATAAGAACTCATTAATTTCACAATCATATCATACGAATCATGTTATGGCCTATGTATCAATATGAATATGAAAACATGTTCGTCGCATATCTATGTTTTGCACAGGTGCAAACAAATGGAGAAAGTTGTTACAATTTAATGATCCTGAACATTTGCAAAGATCACCAAGAAGTATACAATCTAATGATGTGTTGATACTTTATAATAACCAAGGAAATTAACTCTTGGGATGTAAATCTCGGCCATATGATTGCAATGCATCTAGCCATAGGGTTTAATGATCGATGGTTCAATGTCAAATCCCAAAAGTATCATTAATATATTACTATTAAGACCAATATGCCATATACCTTTGATAGCATACAAGACCAAGACTTGTGATAAAATAATAAAACACATAAGATCCAGAATGTTACCATTTCTTTCAAAACATAATCTTGGAATGCACATCAATTGTTTCATATTATAATGAGTACCATGACTTTAACTGTAATAAACCAAAGTATTTAATTCTCCAACAAAGCCAATTTTGTAGATCAAATTCGAGATCATAATCAAGAGCCATAAGATAGATCCCTTAGCATGTAAATTCTTGCATATCATTTTTAGTCTTAAACTATGAAGTTCACTTGCCAGCAGGGAATGCATAGAAACCAAAACCTCGTTAACAATGAAATCAAAGTACAATTTGAATTTCATGTTGGAAATCATGAAATTCAAATAGATAAATACAAAAGGAGAAAACAACAAGGTCACCAATATAAGCCATACAAACCCAATCAAGCCAAAAGGGAAACAAAACGAAAAAATCAAAATAAAACTAGCGAGCCCCTAGATTTTGATTGAAAAATGTAGAGAGGGGTTGTTGCGGGCCGACAGATCTATGTGCAGGTTAAAGATAATGAGTAATAGAGAAAAAACAACAAGTCATGATAGGTTTCATTATTTTGTGCATTTTCAATCTATATGTCAATGTCTAAATCTAGATCTAGCTCTATGTCATGCTCTAGGTCATGGTCTATGTCAAGCTTCGGGTCACCGTCTAAATCTATCTCTAGCTCTATATCATGTTCTAGGTCCTGGTATAGGTCTATATCATGGTAATCCTATAGGTCTAGGTCATGCCCCGGGTCTTGCCATGTGTAGGTCTTTTTATTTATAGGTTTAGGTCTAGTTATTGACATGTCTAGATCAAGGCCATTTCTTTCCTTGCGATGTATGGAGGAGGGATGCAGAGAGAGGAAGAAAGAGAATGTGAGAGGGGGAGAGGGGAAGAAAAAGAGAGTGAGGGACAAGGAGGGGGTTATAGAGTGAGAGAGTGAGAGTATTGGGGGTCTATGTCATGGTTTATGTCAATCTCTAGGTCATCGTCTAACTCTAGATCTAGATCTATGTCATGGTCTAGGTCATGGTCTACGTTAAGCTCCAAGTCATCATATAAATATATCTCTATCTCTATGTCGTGGTCTAGGTCATGGTATGGTTCTATGTCATGGTCTACATCATGGTCATCGTATAGTTCTAGTTGATGCTGCATATCTTGTCATGTCTAGGACTTTCTATGTCTAGGTTTAGGTCTAGGTATTTACATGTCTAGGTCAAGGTCATTTATTTCCTTGCGATGTAGGGAGGGGGGTTGTAGAGAGAGGAAGAAAGAGAGCGTGAGAGGGGGAGAGATGAAGAAAAAGAGAGATAGGGATAGGGAGACAGAGAGGGTGGTAGAGAGTGAGAGAGTGAGAGGAAGGGGAGAAAAAGAGGGAAGGGGGGTTATATAGATAAAAAAATATCAAGGTGGGGAAAGTGGGGGAGAGAGGGGGATACAGGGAGTGAGAGAGCAGGGGTTAGATGCAAGAATTAAAGATATAATGGGATAGATATGGATTGTTTGAGATTGTGATATGGTGGGAGAGGAAGACCAAGAGGGGGGTTAGAGAGAGAGATAGAGGTGGGAGAGAGAGTGAGAGTGAGACTAACAACAAGGAGAGAGAGAAAGAGCTGGTAGATTTAGGAGACAAAGAGGGTAGAGATAGTGGGAGGGAGGGACAAAGGGGAAGAGAAAGGAGGAGATAGACAAAGAGAGAGAGGAGGAGACTTGG
>JASDQU010713374.1:0-11753 GCA_032191745.1 Picea mariana
ACTTCCCCCTGGGTATATATGTGATGGATGCATGTGTCAAGGTGTATACCCTTCATGTGAGTGTATTCCCAGGAGAATGCTCCTATTTGTTCTTTAAGGATACTTACTAACTGTTTTTGTTGGTCTGCATCTATCCCAGAGTTTATATGTAAACATTTCCCTGGACTAATCTCATAGGGCATAGTATAATACATGGCAGACTCAACTATCTCAAAGATAAAATATGTCGAAGACAGAATGGATGGGTCCTGTTGAAACATATATATTTTTCTAAAAACTTAGACTAAAAATAGTTTTCATTTTTGTTCAAATAAAAAGAAGGAAAATGCACTTGGATAATCACTGTCGAAATGAAGTCTTCTGATCAATCCAAAGGTTTAAATGTCTTAGCAGATTATGGAGCCACCTTTAAAATTAATGAATCAATCTATATAAAGTTTTTCTTTTGAATTTTTGGGAGTCGAGGTTTTGCAAAATGTGAAGATTCGATATTGAGCATCCTCGAAGTCCCGATACCCGAACTCACGAAAGTTTTAAATGTTTAGCCAGGTTCATTAACGATTAAGTAAGATTAACAAAGAGTAAATCTCATTGCGAATTCGTGATTCAGGATGCTCTCAAATATAAACTATTTGAAGTGCCCATACCTGAAACCCTGACATTTTAAACTAATCGCCATTAATTAAGAGAGTTAAATATGATTATACTAAATTTAAACCTATCGCGATTTCACGTTTCGTAACTCCTACTTTAAATTGATTTAAAGACCCCCGAGACCCAAAACACCAAAATTTGATTAAGTGTTAGGTATGATTAATTAAGGTACTAAATGAGGATTATACTCTAATTAATCTATTGCTTAAAATTAACTCGGATACATTCACATTCTGCACTTTTCACGAGATATCGACCATAAATGACATTAATATCTGATTTAGGGAAATGATTCCAAATAGGATCAGATTTTAACGCCCAAATCTTTTTATTAAAGGAATTAAACGCATTGTTAGTGAAGGTATACACATGGCTTATGCGTTTAAGGAAAAAATGATTTTTAGTTCTGAATCACTTTCTTGTTTTCTTAGAGATGGCTTAGCGAAATAACTAGTTTTTTGCATTCTCATTCTCTGTAACAGGTAACAGAACTTTGAATTTAATATCATAGATCCACGGAAAGCGCCTAAAGAAGCTAGTGAAAGTTCTGGCTAGAACACAGACGTTATTTCTCATACTTCACCCAAAAGTATAAGCATAGTTAAAACATGGATGCATCTGTTCTATACCATACAATACAAAGTGGTAAACTATCCTGATGACTCAAGCGATAATGAAAAGGATAAATTATCTACCAAATATAAGATTATCGATCAAGAAGAACTACATAAGATAGCAACTAGGCCGAGGCTTTTACCTTACACTGACATGATTAGATGGGCACTGGATAATGTATATATTTCAGATTGAACGATATTCAACTCTCAAAAAGTAGTTTTTGGGTCATTTCGACTAGAACACATTCAGGTCATGTATAAATTGTCTGCAACATCAAACTTCATTTATAACGCCAACTTTCTTGTGAATTTTAATAATAAGGAGTGTGATCAGTTTGGAAAGAGTCTTTCGGACCTGATCAAAGGCTAGTGTTCACCCCCCAAAAATTTCAGAGCCGAATCTCACGATGTATATTCCATCTCATCACTTGAGCCACAGTTCATGTATATAGCCATGATGATGTGCAAAATTTATGGAAAAGAGAATACAACCCATTTCTTCCTACCATGGGTTCCCATTATTCACTCGGTGCTAGAAGGATTTTACTTTGACTGGGCAAAGATATTGTTAGATAATCTGGCCAGCGAAATATCAGAATACCAAATGAAGAAAACCAAAGGGTAACCAAATCCATTCTTTATGTCATCTTATGTTATGGACACTATCTGTTTCATGACGCCTTTCCTGCTAATGAGCTAGAGTTGGACTCCAAACAATGCAGAACCAATTCATGATTACCATTCAATGCTCTGGGAAGACAAAGCAAACGATTTATTTTATGAAATCTTTAATTGGGTAGTGGTGCCAATGCATCTTGTTATATTTGGTCACCCACCACCAAGAATTTTAGACAGGGTTATGGTTTTCCTGGGTAAAGTGGTGGACTAGTAGATAAAGGAGCATTTCTCTTATATCAAAGTTTTCGATTGCTCGGTCCCTCCATATGCATTACCACAATTTTTACCACACAGACTAGTGTGTCGTGAAGTTCCATGACAAACTGTACTTGGCAGGATTAGCAAAGAGCTAAAAGTCGTGCAGAAAAAGGTATGGCCATATTTTCCTTTGTCTATTGGTTCATTTTCCTTATTTGATTTTGGTCACTCCAAGGTGGAGGTTGAAGCTTTATAAGAGATAAAGATGGTTAGCATTGAATTCAAGAAGCATGACCCACAGAGGGTCATGGGAAACCATATGGCCGGTTGCAATCTCAAAAAGTATGAACATGAAGATTCCCCTCATGACAAAATGTTCTGAGGGGTAAGATCTTACAAAGAAGTTATGAACCAAGTTCGAGCTCTACTTCCTAGTGAAATGGTTGAGTTTTATAATTTCCAAAAACACCATAAAAGTTGCCTAGCCAAATTATTACAAGGGAAAAGCCTAAAATATCCAAATACACAACAAGAAGAGACCCAAAATCTATAAGTTGGAAGCTCTTCCAAACACGAAACCCTGGAAAACCTGGAGAAAGTTGAGGTCTCGACTTAGAAGGGAAATATCCCAAAGACAGAGATATTAGAAAACCAGAGAAAAGATAAAAATGAGACAATAATAAAGAATAGAGAAGATAAATCGTCGTCTTTACCTGAGAAATCAACTATTGAAGAAGCTGGGAAAAAATTGTCCACAGAAATCGGCAACCCCATTAAGATTGTCACACCATTATAGTTCACAAGGGGAAACCCTAATACATAGGCAATGTTCATAAGAGATTTCACGCCTATATTTGTCGAGGAGATACCTCCTACCGAGTTCTTTTTCAATAAGAAAAGAAAGGATGTGGTGAATAAATAAATGCACATGAGAGAGGGTGCAATGGTAAAAAAGAACAGAGTATTATTATATGGGAAAAATTTGGAAGAAGAAGATTTTTCTACAGAGGTGGCAGGCTCTTTAGGATATTTTGCAATGAACAACTTATTTTTTGTTGATAATCTAAAACAAAGGCTAAGGAAGAGGAATCAGTTGGTAAATTAGCTGCGAGATAAAATAAGGAATGCAGAGAATAATATAAAAAATGAGATCAGCAAAGGACTCAAACAGGAAAGAGCCAACGACAGACAAGAAATACAACAACTTAAATATGATCCTAAAGAAGCACACAAAACTGCTCAAGAATTTCAGGGGCAGGTCATCTAGAAAGAAGAATTAGTAAGGAAACTAGAAGCTAAATTGAGTTCTACTAAAAGCCAGGTTGTAAATATAACAGTGTTTCAAGCCCAGACATTGGAAGTGCATTAGAAGTTCGAAGAAGTACTACAAAGCTTTTTTTCTAAGGTAGGGATCACCCAATATTATTTTCAGAAGATGGTTCAATCATTATATAATATTGGTTTCAGAGAAAAAGAGGCTACTGCAGCCCAAACCACATTTCAAAAGGCAGTCGTATCTTCAGCTAGGGAAGAGGTACCAACAACTCCTATATTAACTGTCGCAGAACAAATCAGGGGTAATATCATACTAAAGGCATGGGAGGCCAATATAGCCAAGAGTAAGAAAATGGCCAAATAAATAAAGAAATATTGTGAAGAGGCTTTTGATTTGCTATATAAAAAATCACTAGGCATTGGAAAGGACAATTGTGCTGGAGTATTAGGGAAAATCAATGTTACAAAGCATCAACTTGACATCAAAGAAAGCTTGAATGAAGCCTAGATTGAAATTTCACAGTTGAAACAGGTTGACGTCGCTCAAATGGATATATGGATGGTAAATCCAAATCTACAGTTGCAGTCAATAAATTTCGAAGGTAAAAGGATTCAAGACAAGTTGCTAAAATTACAGAGAAAGCTATATCTTTTTTAGGCAAAGGATGTGACAGAGCCTTACATAATTTTAGTACAATTTCTAAGCAGCTGCATCGAGTGTCTCAAGCCAGGTGAAGGAATTACTTCAAATAAATAATGAAGTAACACATGCATGCTCATTCTGTCAATATGAGAAAGATCTAGAAAGGGAACAAGTGAAACGGTTCAAGTTTTTATTTTGTAACCGTTAATATCTAGGAGTAAGGAGATTTCCAACCGTCTAGGGTTGGTAACCTTTTGTATAAATATAATTTCAAAAGAATTAAAGAAGGCTTTTTCCTGGCCTATTGTAATAGAGAGATCTCTCCTTTTAGAGAATTAAGACAAATGCAGACCAGAGACTCCATATTTCATCAATCTTGAGTTATGTGTTCTTCTGTTCTTCCATATTCCAACATCTTTATTTAAATGTCTTTGATGAATTCTTAATCACAGCTTAGTACAACATCTAGTGTGGTTATATAGTTCATTCAGTTATCTGATTGTTTACAATTTTTCCTCTGTGTTGTCTATTAGCAAATATAAGACCTATGAATTAGTTAGATTACCACATTTTATGCTTCATTAAAGGTTTCACAACCATTTTTCTTCTTCTGTATCAGAGTTAGATTCTTCTATGATTGATGCCTCACTTTGTTAATAGATTTATGTTTTTCTTTCATCACATTCATTATTTTCAAATTTGACTCAGATACGAAAAAAGACCCTTGAATTGTTATACTATTAATTCAATTTCAGGATTTTTTCTCATATAATTGAAGACAAGAAAAAGAAAATAAAAACAATGGATCTTTTAATTTTCTTTCCTCCATGACTGTACCTATGGCAAGACAGTCAAACATAGAACCCGGTCTCATAGATTAGACTAGCATCAATTTAAACTTGTTCAATGTCATTTTAGAGGCCGCTAGCACCCGAGTTGAACTTGAACGTACATGGGTAGTGATTGAACATGACATAATCATCCAAGAATGTTGGGAAGATAGGCAAAGACAACTCAGAAATCAACCCTAGCTTCTTTCCCTAAGGAATTGACTTTCTTTTCACACTTTAAACTCTCTTTATTTTTTGGATGCCTGAACATTATACTTTAAAGCCTTAGGTATAAACTCAGGAACAACATCTTTTTGGAGTCGTTGTCGGGGAACGAATAAACAAAGTTATTTTTCCCTAGGAATAACGACATCGATAGGTTTCTTTCTTTGATAGTGAACAAAGATTGAACACTTTATAAATCTATTTTTATCCTTCACTTGGAGATTCCACGATTAATAAACTAGCTTCTAATAAAAAGAATACTAGAAAGAATCCAAACGATAATCATACCTCCCTTGTCTCTGATCCTAAAAAACTTCTGAAAACAAGAAGATACCTTAAACAGACTACTTCATCAACGAGTAACATTTACCAACCCAAATCCACACAGTTAAATACTAAGGATCTACTTGAACAGTCGAATACCCAACTCCTTTTCAGAGAAACATCCATCAATAGAATCGAAACCCTAGAACCTGAGCTGGTGTTACCTGAATTTAAAACCGAAACTTTTCCAACTGTCAACTTTACCAATAGAGGTAAAAGATCTATCTCAATTCCTACCTTGATTGACATTTCATCAGTTCTCAAGATTCACTCTACAACCTCTCAAAATTCATAAGAATTTATTGTATACCTTGACTCGACTCATGTTGGTTCTCATGTGTACACATCCTCTGAGTCCTAAGAAACCAGTCCCCTTTTTCTTGTTCCCTATTTTTGAAATTTCTTGTCTCCTGATTGTCAGTTTTTTGAAAACTTTTTTCTTTACCTAGATGTAACTGAAAGGTCACCACATATCCTTAAAGGTCTTCTCTATAATCTTCAAGTTTCACCCTCTAAATTATCAATGGTTGTGGCCAGAGGAGGTGGTGTTGTCGAGGGAGGAGGGTGTGGTCAAGTACCAACCCCACCTCCTAGAATATTTGCCAAGGTAGCTGCTAGGTATTCCCCTTTGGTCCTCCCAGTCCCTCTCCATGATCTGCCTGAAAATTATATGAAAAATCTGCCAAATTTTACTAGAGAGGGAGATTTAACTGCTATCGAACACATCAATTTCTTTGACCAATTTGTTGATATCCTTGGCCTCGAGAAAGAGGACATTTAGTCGAGGCTTCTCGTTCAAAATTTTGAAGGTTAGGTCATAAGATCATAAGATCATATGATGAGTTAGAAAATTCTTTTATTAGACAATGCAGAGAAAGGAAAGATCATCTCTATTATCTCTATTGGGGCTTTGAGAAAGAAAACTTCAGAATCATTTCTTGAGTTTACCCAAAGATTCAATAAATTATATAATAAAATTTTAGATGAGGTTAAACCTTCCCAACCTGCAACAAAAGTAACTTTTGTTGGGGATTTTGATCTGGATTTCACTCTACTGTTGAGACAAAGGAGATCCGTTGATCTCATTAAAATGCAGGATGACGCTGTAGAAATTGAATCAAACATGAAGGCATCGGGAAAGTTAAAAAATAAATTTGAAATGGGAAATAAAGAAACTAGACAATACAGAGAACAAGAAGGAACCTCTAGATATGGGAGGTCTTTGGAATATAAGATGGATGACATGGCGAGAATAATTAAAGAATTGTCAAATAAAATCTCAAGAATGGAATTAGACCAATCAAAGAATGATCAGTTTCCTAGAAATGATTTTAGAAGGAATCCTAACCCTCAAATACAACAAAGACAAATTAAGAATGAAGATCAAAAGATTCAAACCCTCTTCAAAAATGAAAAGTTTATAGGAGGAGAAGACATGCAAAATTTTGAGGAGTTAGAAGAAGATATAAATAATCTTGGCGATGATTGTCAAGAACCTTATTTGATGAGACAAGATTATGAAAAATCCTTAAATACAAACTATAGATCTGAAAATGACGAGAATAGAAATATTACAGAGGATTAATCTTATCAAGGAATCACTGATAATATAATGGCCGAACTCCAACATAAATACAATTTAAGGCCTAGGAACATGAATATCACAACTGCCCCATCGAAGAAAATTCTGCCAAGAGGAGAAACAGATGAGGCATCTTCAAAAGCTGTTGAAAAATAGACTGTTAAAACCAAGACTGTTAACACGCAGTCTATCAAGACAAAGCCAACATAAACACTAGTTATTAACACAAGGAAAGTGAAGGTTCCTATGGCTAAAACAAAAACATCACAAATAAATAAAACTGAAAATAAGGGGATAGAATCCCAAACCACAGAAGTTGATAAAACAACGGGAAATGTCAGTCTAGAAAATGAAATTAATAAAATCAAAATCCCTATACCTCTGGTCAAACTGGCAAAAAACCCAGTATACAGAAAGCAAATTGCTAAATTAATCAATTTTTCAGACAATGAAAGTCAGGATGACATTATAAATTTAGAAGATGATAAGCCTAATATAAGTTTTGGCCCACATTTCGAAGGTGCCAGAGATATCGTCGCCCCTTTCTATATCACGCTAACTGTGCATGATCACCTGCTCCATAATTGCATGTTGGATTTTTGAGCCTCTCACAACGTAATTCTTAAAGCCATTATGGATATACTTGGTCTTGAAATCACTCGACCATATGGAGACTTGTATTTTTTCGATTCGAGAAAGGTTAAATGTGTAGGTATGATAAAATATTTAGTAGTTAATCTTGCACAGATTCTTGTAAAAAGAATTCTGATGGATGTGGTTTTCATTGATATACCCCCAAAGTATGTCATGTTGTTATCCAGGTCTTGGGGCGACAAACTTGAAGGATCCCTCCAACTCGACATGAGGTATGCCACAATCCCAATCTTTGGAGGACATTTCACACGCTTGTATAGGGAAACAAGGTTGGCGTTTACGGTAAGTGACCCATTGAACCCAAATAACTACCCTGTTTGTATTGTCGATTGTGATTTAGGGAATTGTATTTTGTCTATTGATGATTATTTATACATATGTATAGAAGAAAATTGTATAGAAAAAGAAAAAGAAGAAAAAATAAGTAAAGATGTATGTAGTTCTGGAGTTTGGAAAATGTATTTTGATGGTGCTTCATCTTGTGAAGGAGCAGGAGCTGGAGTACTATTTGTAGCACCCAACGATGAGTTCATCATTGCTTTTTCTTACAGATTATAGTAGGACACATATTATACTAACAATGTATGTGAATATGAGG
Source organism: Picea mariana (assembly GCA_032191745.1). Taxonomy (NCBI): domain Eukaryota; kingdom Viridiplantae; phylum Streptophyta; class Pinopsida; order Pinales; family Pinaceae; genus Picea; species Picea mariana. The sequence goes on from JASDQU010713374.1 coordinate 8,279, forward strand.
CCCTAGTTTTAGGATTAGAAGTTGCCAGAAAATTAAAGATTAAGAACTTAGAAGTCTATGGTGACGCTGAACTGATCATAAAACAAATTAATCGTCAATACCAGGATAAACACCCAAGGTTGAGATCTTATAGGAACTATTCTTGGGATCTAATCGAAATTTGTTTCTCATCGGTTAATGTTCATTACATCCCTAGAACTGAGAATCAATGTGTAGACTCTTTGGCTAAAGCGGCCTCAATCTTTATGCCCCCAATGATTTTCAAACTTAAATACCATATAGAGATGATACATAGACCTTCCATACCGAATAATAGACAACATTGGAAGGTTTTCGAGGATGATGAACAAATCGGGAAATTTTTAGAAATGGTGGATGACTTGTCGAAACACATGTCGACCAAGAAAATTAGAATGATCCCACTTGGATCATGCAAGAAGGGGAAGATATTCAAGAGTTTCAAGATAAGATTTCTAATTAGCGTATGATTATTTTGAAAAATAATCATATCCTCAAATGCCTGATCCCCTTGGAGAGGTTATTTAATCATGATGACATTCCTTTGAAGTCCACCTTACAGCCTTAGCCAGAAGAGGTTTAATATTGTGATATAGGCACCAAAGAAAATCCTAGGTTGGTAAAATTATCTAAGTACCTTCCTCCTGAAATAAAAAGTAAGTATGTTGAGTTTCTTAGATAGTACAAAGATGTTTTTTCTTGGTCCTATGAAGAATTAAGAACTTATGACACCACTATAATGGAACACAAAATTCCTCTGAGACAAGGTGTCAAACCATTAAGGCAGAAACTCAGATAGATTAACCCTATATTGCTTCCTATGATAGAGAAAGAAGTAAAGAAGCTTCTGGATGCCACGATCATTTTCCCACTCAGATACTCTGAGTGGGTAGATAATTGAGTTCCAGTAAGAAAGAAAAACGATAAAATTAGACTATGTGTAGACTTTAGTAATCTAAACAAATCATCACTCAAAGACAATTGTCCATTGCCTAAAATGGATCACGTTTTAGAGAAAGTAGTAGGAGATAATATAATGTCTATTATTGATGGCTTTTCAGGAAACAATCAAATCATAGTCCATCAAGATGATAAAGATAAAACTGGGTTCACTACCCCTTGGGGTACCTTTATGTATGACAAAATGCCTTTTGGTTTAATGAATGCAGGAGAAAATTTCCAATGAGATATGGACATCACCTTCATTGGTGAAAAAAATAAAGTTTTTATTATTTATCTTGAAGATCTAACCATTTTTTCTAAATCTGATACAGAACATCTAGTACACCTCAAGCAAACTTTCGAAAAATGTCATAAATTTGGTTTGTCTCTGAATCCCGAGAAATCTCATTTTTCAATGCAAGAAGGTATTCTCTTGGGACATATACTGTCTAGGGATGGAATTTAAATTGACCCAAAAAGGATTAAAGAAATAGATGCTATTAATATTCCCAGGAATAGGAAAGAAATTCAGTCATTTTTAGGGAAAATAATTTTTTTGAGAAGATTCATTCTGAATTTCACTGAAATTGTAAAAATGATTACAGATATGCTTAAGAAGGACCGTGAGGTAAAGTGGAAAAATGAGGCTAAGGCATCATTAGAACACATTAATAAGGTCATAGGTAAAGCACCAGTACTATCAAGTCCTGATTATTTGAAAGAATTTTTAATTTTTTCATTTGCTTCTGAGCATACTATTGCAGTCGTATTGTTATAGAAGAATGACGAGGGTTTTGAGCAACGAGTTGCATTCTTGAGTAAAAGTATCATAGATGTTGAGATAAAATATGATATATTGGAAAATCAAGCTTACACAATGGTGAAAGTCCTCAAATATTTCAAAACCTATGTACTACATTCAGAGATTATTGCTTACGTACCCACCAGTTCTATTAAGGATATATTGGTTCAGCCCGATAGCGATGAAAGGAGAGGAAGATGGTTAGCCAAAATTTAGGAGTTCGACCTCGAAGTTAAACCAAACAAACTTATTAAAGGTTATGGCTTGGATAAATTGTTGGCTGAATCCAATCTAAAAGAACTCGGAATAAATCATCTACAAGAGAACGAAGGATTTTTAGAGATAGACGAACTCGATGTCACTGTGCCCACAACTAAAATTCTAGAAAAATTATCTTCTTCAGTTTGGTATAGTGACATTGTTTCTTATTTACTAACCCTTCAATGCCCCAGTGACCTAACCCCATCTAAATCTAGGACATTGAAGTTACATGCTGTAAAATATTGTATTATAGATGGTCAATTGTATTGGAAGGACCCCCTAGGATTCTTATTGAGGTGCTTAGTAGAATCTGAAACAGAAAAAGTTATAAATGAATTCGACAAAGGAGTGTGTGGAGGACACCACGCCTGGAGAGAAAAAACTTATAAAATCTTAAGAGCCAGGTATTAGTGGCCAAAATTATTCACTGATGTAAACACTAAAGTCAGAACTTGTAATCCTTGTCAGTTGTTTACAGGAAAGCTAATAATTCTAGCATGACCTTTAGTTCCAGTTAAAACTGAATCTCTGTTTCAACAATGGGGTCTTAATTTTATTTGACAAATCCATCCACACTCAAGTGCTCAAAATAAATGGATTATGAATACTACAGACTATTTTACTAAATGGGTGGAAGCTATTCCTACGTGAAATGCAACAGAAAGAGTAGTGATCAGTTTTTTGGAGGAGAATATTCTATCAAGATTTGGCTCTCCTCGAAAAATAGTTATTGATAATGCTCATGCCTTCAAATCCATGGCCATGATAAGTTTTTGCCAAAATTATAACATTGTGCTAGGACACTCCACGACCTACTACCCACGGGGAAATGGATTAGCCGAGTCATCTAAAAAAAGATTGATCACTATAATTAAGAAAGTACTGATCGAAAATAAGAAAGCATGGCATGTACATTTAAAATATGTTTTATGGGCTAACAGGATAGGCACAAAACAGTCAATCGGAATGTCTCCATTTTAGATGGTATATGGTACTGACATAATTTTACCCATAAACCTAGCATTGCCAGTAATGAAGCTCTGACAAGACTCAAAGGAAGAGCCAAATGACATTACCAGGAGGATAGATCAATTGATTGAAATTCAACAAAATAGGGATGAAGTAAATGAAAAACTACAGAAATATCAAGAAAATTTGAAAGCCTTATTTGACCAAAAAGCTAAAGACAAGTAATTTCTCCCTGGTGATTTGGTTCTAAAATGGGAAGCTAGAAAAAAATACGCTAGGAAACATGGTAAGTTTGATCAGATCTGGTGCGAACCATACAAAATTATAGCTTCTAAGGGAAAGAATGCATTTTTGTTAGAAAATCTCGACGAAAAGATTCTTAATGCCCCTATCAATGGGAAATACCTCAAGAACTTCATGCAGTAACACATCTTTGAACTCTCATTGTACATATCGGTTTGTTTTCATGTTTTTTTTATAGTT
>JASDQU010713377.1:0-16137 GCA_032191745.1 Picea mariana
TGAATATACTAGAAGGGTATTTTTTTGTCCATAACTTTTTGAATAGAGAAAATATTACTTTTGCGCTCCTAAAAGCCGTTCCCCATGTCAAATATTGGTGGGAAACTTTCTGTGAGCAAAAGGAAACAGAGGAAACCTCATTATTTTCAGTCACGACCACCTGGAAATCCTTCAGGGATGCTATTAAGTAACAATACTACCCTATCGGAAGTTATGATGACCTGTATACCAAATGGACCACACTGCGGCAAGAAAGAGACCAAGCAGTGTCGGATTTCACAAATATCTTCCATACCTTGCGCACCAAGTTGGGTATCAAAGATTCAGAGTGATATCTGGTGCTCAAGTATCACAGTGATATGCATAGATACATCCAGACCGAAATGGAATTTCTAGACATATCATCCTTGGGCACGGCCTACCGATATGCCGTCAAAATCGAGCAGAAGCTCAAACAAAAGAGGTGGCAATTTGGGCTTGGGAACCCCTCACAACAAAAGCCAGGAAAGGGAGACCCAACCCACCGAACAAAGGACATAGAAAATATGGACAGTATCAGGACAACTAGTCCAAGCCGCAATAAAAGAAGGATAATGGAAAGACATAGAAAGATACCGGGAAGTGGTGCGACTTCCATAAGATCCCTTGGCATAACACTGTTGACTACTTCTCAAATCAGTCATTGGTGGCCAAAGTGAAAGCCTCTAAATCAGATGTGGATTCTGACTCTGAGCCAAAATCAGAAAGGGGAAGATAGATCATTGATGCAGAACCTAGTGCCACCGTTGCTACCATCAAGCTCCAGCCTGGTGAACCAGATGAGCCAGAAGAAGTAGATCGCCTCTTCCATTCATAGATGTGGGTAAAAGACACCCCACTGCACTTCATCATTGATAGCGGTAGCCAGAAGAACCTCATCTCAACAGAGGTTGTCAAGAAGCTAGCCCTGCCAACAACGATGTACCCACAAGCCTACACCATTGGATGGCTCCACCAAGGAACTGATCTCCATTTCAGCCAACAGTGTCGACTGTCATATGACATCAAGACCTTCAAAGATGAGGTATTGTGTGATGTTTCTCATCTCGAAGTTTGTGATGTTCTTTTGGGCCAACCTTATTTATGGAAATGTCATGCTGTATATGAGTCTAGGCCTCATAGTGTTATTATTACTTTGAACATGAAATTGTACAAGATACCCGAGGCAGTCCCACCTAGTGCTATTTCCTTGATCTCTTCTAAGAAATGCAGGAAGGTCATCTCTCAGATGGGGAAGTTTGTATTCTTCATGTTTTTCTCTCAGAATAAGCAAAAGATCATAGCCACATCCAGGGTCTCTACGGCCAACCTCTCCACACAATAGAAGCCAGTAGATAAGGTCGTGGAAGAATACTCGGATATCTTCTCCTCACCTACAGGGGTACCTCTGCAATTTCAGGTCAAGCACCCCATCGATATAACCACCGGAGTACCGCTGCCCAATGGCTAGTCTATCATCACTCTTTGTTAGAGAATGAGGAGATCAAGCGACAGATCCAAGAACTGCTCCACAAGGGGCACATCCGCCCCAGCTCATCACCTTGCAGGAACCCAATCGTGCTGCTACAAAAGAAATATGGAACTTGGTGACTCTGTATTGATTACTGGGCTCTGAATAAAATCACAGTCAGAAACTGGTACCCGACTCCACAAATCAATGACCTCCTTGATCAACTCACGGGGGCCAAATACTTTAGTAAGATTGATCTAAAGTCTAGCTACCACCAGGTCCCGATAGAACATACAGATGTATGGAAGACTACATTCAAGTCAAAGGAAGGCATTTTTGAATGGTTTGTCATGCCCTTTGGTTTGAAAAATGCTCCAGCCACTTTCATGAGGATGATGGAGGATATCTTGTGAACATTCACCAATAATTTTGTAGTGGTGTATTTGGATGACATTCTAATTTACAACGACTTGGGTTGAACACTTGCAGCATATTCAGCAGGTTCTGCACACCCTGCAACAACACAAGCTATACACCAACTTGGAAAAATGCTCCTTCGGCATGGATAGGGTCCATTACCTGGGCTACATCATTGATCAGCATGGCGTACTGAGATTCAGAGCTTCTTGGGCATTGCCAATTTCTACCCTAGGTTCGTGTTGGGTTTCTCCCATATTGCATGGGCCCTCAGCCAAATAAACAGGGGTGGTGGTAAGGAAAAAATTGCATGGGGCCGGTCCCAACAACAGGCATTCGATGATTTGAAGCAGTGCTTGTGCTCAGCCCCATTACTTTCACTACTAGACCTGCAACATCCCTTTGAGATTGAGACAGATGCTTCAGACTATGCTGTGGGCACCATTCTCACTCATCACGGCCACCCCGTGGCCTATCATAGTGAGACACTGTCAGATACTGTCCGTAAGTACCCTACTTACGACAAAGAAATGTACTCCATTGTGAAAGCATGCCCCCAGTGGAGATATTACATTCTTGGGAAGGAGACAGTCATCCACATTGATCATAAGCCACTGCATTTCATGCAGACACAGGGAAAATTGCAGAATAACCGCCATCAAAAGTGGTCCACATACTTGCAGTAATTCCAGCTCAACATCAAGTATAAAATAGGAAGCACCAATTGCATCGCTGATTGCCTCAGCAGACCACCAGTTGTGACACTCACCATGGTGCTAAACCCTTGTGGCCATGAGACATATGGATGGCCCCAATTCTATGAGACAGACCCCGACTTCGCCACCACCTACCAAATTTTGGGTGCAAACATAGTTGTCGATAATTTGCATCTTCAGGATGGGTTGTTGTGTCGTATGGGCCATATCTGTGTTCCATCAAGTGAGCGAGCGAAGATGATCTGGGAATCCCACTACAGTCGGGTGGTAGGACACTTCGGCGTCAAAAAGACAATGGCTATGCTACAGAAACATTTCTACTGGCCAAAACTTCGACAAGAGGTCAGCAAGTATATCAGGTCCTGCACTGTCTGTGCTATTGCCAAACCAACCACTAAGAAACAGGGCCTATACACCCCTCTTCCTACTCCTGATAGGCCATGGGAATCCATCTCAATGGACTACATGTTAGGCCTCCCATCCACCAAGTGGGGAAATGACTGTGTTTTTTTGGTTGTTGATCGCTTTTCTAAGATGGCGATTTTGGTTGCCTGCAAGAAGAGCATCACAACAGAGGCCACTGCCAAGTTCTTCTTTGAACAAATCTGGGTACATTTTGGAATCCCACAAACCATTGTCTCAGATCGAGATATTCCATTTCTCAGCACATTCTGGTCGAGCCTCTGGTCACTGCTGGACACCAATCTCACCAAATCCACGACCTTCCACCCCGAGACAGATGGCCAAACCTAGGTTGTAAATGGAATGATTGTGCATATCCTTCGCATGTATAATTCAAAGAAACCTTGCACATGGATGAGAGCGTTCCCTATGTCAATCATAGCTACAACTGAGCCCTGCATATCTCAATTGTTGACAACCCCTTTCAAGTGGGGTTAGGATTCCAGCCATTGGGTCCCATAGATGTTGCACTTCCCCTTGCAGTCACCTCGCCTAACTCATATCCTGCTACAACTGAAGCTGACAAGGAAACCTGGTTCATTGAGTGGATCCAACACATCCACCAACAGGTTCAGGATATCCTACGGAAGTCCAATGACAAGTACAAATAATGCCATGATCAACATCGGGTGCCACATAAGTTTCAGGTGGGCGACAAAGTTTGGTTGCACTTGCAGAAAGAACGCCTTAAAGGACCCCATTGGAAGCTTCGATCACTCCATTATGGAATGTACACTATCACCAAGGCCACGGGGATAATTCTTCTGAGCTCAACATTCCTCCTTCCCTTGGCCTGCACCTAGTGCTCAACGTGGATATCCTTCGCCCTTATTTCCCACCATTATTAGACACCTCAGAAGTAGCATAACACCTGACACAAAAATAGCTCAACCCCGACTGCATACAATAGGAATCCAATGATCAGATTGTAGACAGACATATCAAGGGAACTTGACAAAAAAGGATCCAGCTTTATCGAGTCGTCAAAGCAGGGCAACTCCTTCACCAAGGCAAGTGGCTCACCTGGGGCCAAATTCAGCAGAAATTTCCTCATCTGATGTGGGACCTCAATGAAATGGATATCATTGATTTTTAAGGAGGGAGGATCGATCCAAATGGATATCGGTGGCCACCCACCTTTTCGAACTGGCTGAAAATAGTTTTCTGACAATTTTGGCAATTTACTATTTTTAGCAGTTTTAACTTTCGGGGCCATTTTGAGGGCCTAAATGAAGGTTTTTCAATATAAATCTCCTAAATGATATCCAAAGGCCTAATTGATCCCCCAAAATTAATCTCCTCTATGATACCTTTCCAACGGGCTATCACACACCTAAAACGAAGATCGGATGCAAAAGTTACGACCCCGAGAAGTTGATGTACTAACTTACCCAAATAGGGCCCACATGACTTTTGGCGCTTCATCTCCTAGGGTTAGGTTTTTGGATGTCTAGGGTTTTTGGAATTATTTATTATTGTAAAAATTCCTTCAGAGCCTCATTGTAACCTTCTTCTTGCAAATGTGCAGTGCCTTCACATCTCTTCTCAGAGATAAGCTGCCACCATTCCAACAAGCTTGTTTCCGCTGCATTTTACAGTTTCAGCGTATTTCGTTATTGAATAGAAAACCGGTTTTACTGTATCTCTATTATTTTGTGTTAAGCACCTGTTAATAATCTGTATTCATTTCATTCTTCTCATAAAATCCATATTAGTGGTATCAGAGTGGTCTTCTTCTTGTCGTCTTAATGCATGTCCCCAACGAGGTCGGAGTACAAAGGGTTGGGTCTCGAGATTGTTTCTCTTGAGGACATAAGCTCTCACATGCCCAAGTCACCTCACATGGAAAGATAAAAGAAATATGATGGGACAGGAAATCCTTTCAAACTGTTGATTGAGGAAGCCCTCACGCAATAGAGGAATGAGATGATGGATAGTTTCGCTTAAATCCTTCGGTGGCTACCAACAGGGGACGCATCTTCTTCGAACGGAGGTGCCGCTCCCTTCAAGGTACAAATAAACTTCTATATTCCTATATTTGAAGATCAAATAGATGAATATGCTATAGAAAAGTTGTTTAATCTACTAGAAGGGTATTTTTTTGTCCATAACTTTTCGAATAGGGAAAAAATTACTTTTGCACTCCTCAAAGTCGTTCCCCATGTCAAATATTGGTGGGAAACTTTCTGTGAGCAAAAGGAAATAGAGGAAACCTCATTATTTTTAGTCACGACCACTTGGGAATCCTTTAGGGATGATATTAAGGAACAAGACTACCCTGTCAGAAGTTATGATGACCTGTATACCAAATGGACCACACTGTAGCAAGAAAGAGACCAAGCAGTGCCAGATTTCACAAATATCTTCCATACCTTGCGTACCAAGTTGGGTATCAAATATTTAGAGAGACATCTGGTGCTCAAGTATCGTGGTGCTCTGCATATATACATCCAGACCGAAATGGAATTTTTGGACATCTCATCCTTGGGCGCAACCTACCGATATGCCGTCAAAATCGAGCAGAAGCTCAAACAAAAGACGTGAAAATTTGGGCCTGGGAACCCCTCACAACAAAAGCCAGGAAAGGGTGGCCCCAGCCCACCGAACAAAGGACAGAGAAAATATGGATAGTATCATGACAACCAGTCCAGGCCACAAGTAAATAAGGACACTAGAAAGACAAAGAAAGATACCGGGAAGGGGTGCGACTTCCATAAGAGCCCTTGGCATAACACTGTTGACTGCCACTAAAATAAGTCACTGGTGGCCGAAGTGAAAGCCTTTGAATCAGATGCAGATTCTGACTTTGATCCAGAACTAGAAAGGGGAAGATCAATCATTGACACAGAACCCAGTGCCACCGTTGCTACCACCACGCTCCAGTTTGGTGAATCAGACGAGCCAGAAGAAGGAGAGCGCCTCTTCCATTCACAGATGTGGGTAAAAGACACCCACTGCACTTCATCATTGATAGCGGTATCCAGAAGAAACTCATCTTAGCAAAGGTCGTCAATTGGTTGGACCTGCCAACAATGCCACACCCACAACCCTACACCATTGGATGGATCCACCAAGAAAGCGATCTCAGCGTCGACCAACAGTGCCGACTATCGTATGACATCAAACCCTTCAAAGACGAGGTATTGTGTGATGTTTCTCCTCTCAAGATGTTCTTTTGGGCCAACCTTATTTATGGAAACATCATGCTGTATATGAGTCAAGGCCTCATAGTGTTATTATTACTTTGAACAAGAAATTGTACAGGATACTCGAGGCAGTCCCACCTAGTGCTATTTCCTTGATCTCTGCTAAGCAATGCAGGAAGGTCATCTCTCAGATAGGGAAGTTTGTCTTCTTCATGATTTTCTCTCAGAATAAGCGAAAGATCTTAGCCACATCTAGAGTCTCTGCAGCTGACCTCTCCACATAGAAGAAGCAAGTAGATAAGGTCGTGGAAGAATACTCAGATATATTCTCCTCACCTACAGGGGTACCTCTTCACTGCTAGGTCAAGAACCCCATCGATCTGACCCCTAGTGCACCGCTGCCCAATGAGCCAGTCTATCGTCGCTCTTTGTTATAGAATGAGGAGATCAAGCGACAGATCCAAGAACTGCTCCACAAGGGGCACATCTGCCCCAACCCATCACCTTGCAGGAGACCAATTGTGCTGGTACAGAAGAAAGATGGAACCTGGCGACTCAGTATTGATTACTAGGCTCTGAATAAAATCACAGTCAGAAACTGGTACCCGATTCCCCGAATCGATGACCTCCTTGATCAACTCATGGGGGCCAAATACTTCAGTAAGATTGATCTGAAGTTTGGCTACCACCAGGGTCTGATAGAATAGACATATGTATGGAAGATTGCCTTCAAGTCAAAGGAAGGACTTTTTGAATGGTTGGTCATGCCCTTTGGTTTGACAAATTCTCCAACCACTTTCATGAGGATGATGGACAATATCCTGTAAAATATCCTGTGACCATTCACCAATACTTTTGTAGCGGTGTATCTGGATGACATTCTGATTTACAACAAGACTTGGGCCGAACACTTGCAGTATATTCAGTAGGTTCTGCACACCCTCCGGCAACACAAGCTATATGCCAACTTAGAAAAATGCTCCTCAGCATGGACAGGGTCCATTACCTGGGCTACATCATTGATCAACATGGCATACATGTGGATCCAGCCAAGATCCAAGTCATCCGTGACTGGCCAGCCCCAACAACACTCGCTAAGATTCAGAGCTTCTTGGGCCTTGCCAATTTCTACCGCAGGTTTGTGTTGGATTTCTCCCATATTGCATGGGCCTATAGCCAAATGAACAGGGGTGGTGGTAAGGAGAAATTTGTGTGGGGCCAGTCCCAACAAAAAGCGTTCGATGATTTGAATTAACGCTTGTTCTCAGCCCCAGTACTCTCACTACTAGACCTGCAACATCCATTTGAGACCGAGACAGATGCTTGAGACTATGCTATGGGTGCCTTTCTCACTCATCACGGCCACCCCGTGGCCTATCACAGAGAGACAATATCATATATTGTCCGTAAGTACCCTACTTATGACAAATAAATGTACTCCATTGTGTTAGCATGCTGCTAGTGGAGACATTACATTCTTGGGAAGGAGACAGTCATCCACATTGATCATAAGCCACTGCAGTTCATGCAGACACAGGGAAAATTGCAGAATGACCGCCATCAAAAGTGGTCCACATACTTGTAGCAATTACACCTCGACATCAAGTATAAAACAAGAAGCATCAATCATGTCGTTGATTTCCTCAGCAGACCACCAGGCATGAAACTCACCACGGTTCTAGAATCTTGTAGCCATGAGACATTTGGATGGCCCCAACTCTATGAGACAGACCTTGACTTCGCCACCACCTACCAAATTTTGGCTGCAAACGCAGTTGTTGATAATTTCCATATTCAGGATGGGTTGTTGTGTCGTCTGGGCCATATCTGTGTTCCATCAAGTGAGCAAGTGAAGCTGATCTAGGAAGCCCACTACAGTCGGGTGGCAGGACACTTCGTTGTCGAAAAGACAGTGGCGATGCTACATAAACATTTCTATTGGTTGAAACTTCGATAGGATGTCAGCAAGTATATTAGGTTCTGCACTGCCTGCGCTATTGCCAAACTGACCACAAAGAAACAGGGCCTATACACCCCTCTTCCTACTCCTGACAGGCCATGGGAATCCACCTCAATGGACTACATGTCGGGCCTCCCATCCACCAAGCGGTTGCCTGCAAGAAGCGAATCATAGCAGAGGCCACTGCCGAGATCTTCTTTGAATGAGTCTGGGTACATTTTGGAATCCCACAAACCATTGTCTCAGATCAGGATAGTCGATTTCTCAACACATTTCAGTCGAGCCTCCGATCACTGCTGGACACCAAGCTCACCAAATCCACGACCTTCCACCCCAAGACAGATGGCCAAACCGAGGTTGTAAATTGAATGATTGTGCATATCCTTCACATGTATAATTCAAATCACCCTCGCACATGGGATGAGAGCCTTCCCTATTCCAACATAGCTACAACAGAGACCTGCATAGCTCAACCGGCCACAACCCCTTTCAAGTGGAGTTGGGATTCCAATCATTGGTTCCCATAGATGTTGCACTTACCCTTGTGGTCACCTCAACCAACTCATCTCCTGCTCCAACTGAAGCTGACAAAGCCACCCGGTTCATTGAGCAGATCTAGCACATCTTCCAACAGGTTCAGGATATCCTACAAAAGTCCAATGACAAGTACAAACAATGCCATGATCAACATCGGGTGCTGCATAAGTTTTAGGTGGGCGACAAAGTTTGGTTGCACTTGTAGAAAGAATGCCTTACAGGACCCCATTGAAAGCTTCACCCACTCCGTTATGGGCCATACACTATCACCAAGGCTATGGGGGATAATGCTTTTGATCTCAACATTCCTCCTTTCCTTAGCCTGTACCCAATGTTCAACGTGGATCTCCTTCGCCCTTATTTCCCACCATTATTGGACACCTCAGAAGTAGCAGAACAATTGACACCAATAGAGCTCAAACCCGACTACATACAACAGACATCCAATGATTATATTGTGGATAGACAGATCAAGGGCACTTGACAACAAAGGATCCAACTTTATCGAGTCGTCAAAGTAGGGCAACTTTTGCACCAAGGCAAGTGGCTCACCCAAGGCCAAATTCAGCAGAAATTTCATCATCTAATGGGGGATATAAAAAACATGGAGACCATTGGTTCCTAAGGATGGATGATATATCCATATGGATATCAGTGGCCACCCACCTTTTCCAACTGGTGCAAAACAATTTTCTGACAATTTTTGCAATTTACTATTTTTAGCAGTTTAAACTTCCGGGGCCATTTTGAGGGCCTAAATGAAGGCTTTTTGGGATCGATATCCTCAATTATGATTGAAGGCATCATTTATCCCCCAAAATTAATCTCCTCTATGATACCTTTCAAACAGGCTATCACACACCTAAAACAAAGATCGTATGCAAAAGTTATGACCTCGAGAAGTTGATGTACTAACTTACCCAAACGGGGCCCACATGACTTTTGGCGCTTCATCTCCTAGGGTTAGGTTTTTGGATGTCTAGGGTTTTTGGAATTATTTCTTATTGTAAAAAGGCCTTCAGATCCTCATTGTAACCATCTTCTTGCGAATGTGCGCTTCCATCACATCTCTTCTCAGAGATAAGCCGCCACCATTCCAGCAAGCTTGTTTCTGCTGCATTTTACAGTTTCAACTTATTTCGTTATTGAATAGAAAACCAGTTTTACTGTATATCTGTTATTTTGTGTTAAGAACCTATTGATAGTCTGTATTCATTTCGTTCTTCTCATAAAATATGGATCAGTGGTATCAGAGCGATCTGCTCCTTGTCATCTTAATGCATGTCCCCAACGAGGTCGGAGTACAAAGAGTTGGGTCTCGAGCTTGTTTCTCCTGAGGGCAGAAGCTCTCGCGTGCCCAAGAGACCTCCCATGGCAAGAGAAAAGAAAGATGAAGAGACAAGAGATCCTTTCAAACTTTTGATTGAGGAATCCCTCATGCAATAGAGGAATGAGATGATGCATAGTTTCACGTAAATCCTTTGGCGGCTACAACAGGCGACACATCTTCTTCGAACGGAGGCACCGCCCCCTTCAAGGTACAAATAAACTTCGATATTTCTATATTTCAAGGTCATATAGACACAGATGCTGTAGACAAGTGGTTGAATCTACTAGAATGGTATTTTTCTGTCCATAACTTTTTGAATAGAGAAAAGATTACTTTTGCGCTCCTCAAAGTCGTTCCCCATGTCAAATATTGGTGAGAAACTTTCTGTGAGCAAAAGGAAACAGAGGAAACCTCATTATTTTCAGTCACAACCAACTGGGAATCCTTCAAGGATCCTATTAAGGAAAAATACTACCCTATCAAAAGTTATGACGATTTCTATACCAAATGGACCACACTGCGGCAAGAAAGAGACCAATAGTGCTAAATTTCACAAATATCTTCCATACCTTGCGCACCAAGTTGGGTATCGAATATTCAGAGCGACATCTGGTGCTCAAGTATCATGGTGCTCTGCATAGATACATCCATACCAAAATGGAATTTCTAGACATCTCATCCTTGGGTGCGGCCTACCGATATGCCGTCAAAATCGAGCAGAAGCTCAAACAAAAGACACGACAATTTGGGCCTGGGAACCCCTCACAACAAAAGCTAGGAAATGGTGGCCCCAACCCACCAAACAAAGGATAGAGAAAATATGGACAGTATCATGACAACCAGTCCAAGCTGTAAGCAAAGAAGGACACCGGAAAGACAAAGAAAGATACCAGGAAGTGGTGAGACTTCCATAAGAGCCCTTGGAATAACACTGTTGACTGCCACTCAAATAAGTCGTTGGTGGATGAAGTGAAAGCTTCTGAATCAGATGCGGATTATGACTCTGAGCCAGAACCAGAAAGGGGAATATGGATCATTGACGCAGAACCCAGTGCCACCGTTGCTACCACCACGCTCCAGCCTGGTGAACCAGACGAGCCAGAAGAAGGAGAGTGCCTCTTCCATTCACAGATGTGGGTAAAAGACACCCCGCTGCACTTCATCATTGATAGCGGTGTCAAGAAGAACCTCATCTTAGTAGAGGTCGTCAAGCGAATGGCCCTGCCAACAACACCGCACCCACAACCCTACACCATTGGATGGCTCCACCAAGAAATCTATCTCCGTGTCGGCCAACAGTGCCGACTGTCGTACGACATCAAGCCCTTCAAGGACGAGGTAATGTGTGATGTTTCTCCTCTCGAAGTTTGTGATGTTCTTTTGGGCTAACCTTATTTATGGAAATGTCATGCTGTATATGAGTCTAGGCCTGATAGTGTTATTATTACTTTGAACAAGAAATTGTACAGGATACTTGAGGTAGTCCCACCTTGTGCTATTTCCTTGATATCTTCTAAGAAATGTAGGAAGTTCATCTCTCAGATGGGGAAGTTTCTCTTCTTTGTGATTCGCTCTCAGAATAAACAAAATATCACAACCACATCCAGGGTCTCTGCGGCTGACCTCTCCACACAGCAGAAGCAAGTAGATAATGTCATGGAAGAAACTTGGATNTCACGTACAGGGGTACCTCTGCACTCCCAGGTCAAGCACCCCATCGATCTGACCCCCGACACACCGCTGCCCAATGGGCCAGTCTATCATTGCTCTTTGTTAGAGAATGAGGAGATCAAGCGACAGATCCAAGAACTGCTCCACAAGGGGAACATTTTCCCTAGATCATCACCTTGCGGGAGCCCAATCGTGTTGGTACAGAAGAAAGATGGAACCTGGAGAATCTATATTGATTACCAGGATCTGAATAAAATCACAATCAGAAACCGGTACTCGATTCCCCGAATTGATGACCTCCTTGATCAAGTCATGGGGGCCAAATCCTTCAGTAAGATTGATCTAAAGTCTAGCTACCACCAAGTCCCTATAGAAAAGACAGATGTATGGAAGACCGCCTTCAAGTCAAAGGAAGGCCTTTTTGAATGGTTGGTCATGCCCTCTGGTTTGACAAATGCTCCAACCACTTTCATGAGGATGATGGACGATATCTTGCGACCATTCACCAATACTTTTGTAGTGGTGTATTTGGATGACTTTCTAATTTACAACAAGACTTGGGATGAACACTTGCAACATATTCAACAGGTTTTGCACACCCTGCGGTAGCACAAGCTATATGCCAACTTGGAAAAATGCTTCTTTGACATGGACAGGGTCCATTACCTGGGCTACATCATTGATCAACATGGCGTACATGTGGGACAAGATCCAAGTCATCCGTGACTAGCCAACCCCAACAACACTCATTGAGCTTCATAGCTTCTTGGGCCTTTCCAATTTCTACCACAGGTTCATGTTGGGTTTCTCCCATATTGCATGGGCCCTCAGCCAAATAAACAGGGGTGGTGGTAAGGCAAATTTTTTTTGGGGCCGATCCCAACAAAAGATGTTCGATGATTTGAAGCAACTCTTGAGCTCAACCCCAGTACTTTCACTACCAGACCTACAACATCCCTTTGAGATCAAGACAGATGCTTCAGACTATGCTGTGGGCACCGTTCTCACTCATCACAGCCACCCCGTGGCCTATCATAGTGAGACACTGTCAGATACTGTCCGTAAGTACCCTACTTACGACAAAGAAATGTACTCCATTGTGAAAGAATGCCGCCAATGGAGACATTACATTCTTGGCAAGGAGACAGTCATCCAAAATGATCATAAGCCACTACAGTTCATGCAGACACAGGGAAAATTGTAGAATGACCACCATCAAAAGTGGTCCACATACTTGCAGCAATTCCACCTCAACATCAAATATAAAACAAAAAGAACCAATCGCGTAGTTGATTGCCTCAACTGACCGTCAGTCACGACACTCACCACGGTGCTAGACTCTTGCGGCCATGAGACATCTAGATGGCCCCAACTCTATGAGACAAACCCTGACTTCGCCACCAACTACCAAATGTTGGGTGCAAATGCAGTTGCTGATAATTTCCATCTTCAGGATGGTTTGGTGTGTCATATGGGCCATATTAGTGTTCCATCAAGTGAGCGAGCGAACCTGATTTGGGAATCCCACTACAGTCGGGTGGTAGGACACTTCGATGTCGAAAAGACAGTGGCGATGCTATAGAAACATTTCTACTGGTTGAAACTTCGATAAAAAGGTCAGCAAGTATATCAGGTCCTGCAATGCCTGCGCTATTGCCAAACCGACCACTAAGAAATAATGCCTGTACACCCCTCTTTCTACTCCCAACAAGCCATGGGATTCCACCTCAATGGACTACATGTAGGGCCTCCCATCCACCAAGTGGGGAAATGAATGTGTTTTTGTGGTTGTTGATCGCTTTTCTAAGTTGGCGATTCTGGTTGGCTGCAAGAAGAGCATCACAGCATAGGCCACTGCCAAGCTCTTCTTTGAACGAGTCTGGGTACATTTTGGAATCCCACAAATGATTGTCTCAGATCAAGATAGTTGATTTCTCTTCACATTTTGGTCAAGCCTCTGGTCACTGCTGGACACCAAGCTCACCAAATCCACGACCTTCCACCCCAAGATAGATGGCCAAACTGAGGTTGTAAATCGAATGATTGTGCATATACTTCGCATGTATAATTCAAAGCATCGTCACACATGGGATGAGAGCCTTCCTTATGTCTAGCATAGATACAACCGAGCCCTGCATAGCTCAACCAACCACAACCCCTTTCAAGTAGGGTTGGGGTTCCAACCATTGGGTCCCATAGATGTTGCACTTCCCCTTGCGGTTACCTCGATCGACTCATCTCCTGCTCCAATTGAAGCTGACAAAGCCACCCAGTTCATTGAGTGGATCCAACACATCCGCCAACAGGTTCAGGATATCCTATATAAGTCCAATGACAAGTACAAACAACACCATAATCAACATCGGGTGTCGCATAAGTTTCAGGTGGGCGACAAAGTTTGGTTGCACTTGCAAAAAGAACTCCTTACATGACCCCATAGGAAGCTTCCCCCACTCCGTTATGGTCCGTACACTATCACCAAATCCATGGGGGATAATTATTTTCAGTTCAACACTCCTCCTTTCCTTGGCCTGCACCTAGTGTTCAACGTGGATCTCCTTCGCCCTTATTTCCCACCATTATTGGACACCTTAGAAGTAGCAGAACAACTAACACTAAGAGAGGTCAACCCCAACTGCATACAACAGGCATCTAATGATCAGATTGTGGACAGACAGATAAAGGGCACTCAACAACAAAGGATCCATCTTTATCGAGTCGTCAAAGTAGGGCAGCTCCTGCACCAGGGCAAGTGGCTCACCCAGGGCCAAATTCAACAGAAATTTCTTCATGTGATGGGGGACCTCAATGCAATGGAAACCATTGCTTCCTAAGGAGGAAGGATTGATCCAAATGGATACCAGTGGCCACCCACCTTTTCCAACTGGTCAAAACAATTTTTTGACAATTTTGGTAATTTACTATTTTTAGCAGTTTTAACTTCTGGGGCCATTTTGAGGGCCTAAATGAAGGTTTTTCGGGATCAAGCTCCTCAATTATAGACAAAGGAATGATTGCGCCCCCAAAATGAATCTCCTCAACAATAAATTTCCAACGGGCTATCACACACCTAAAACGAAGATCGTATGCAAACGTTACGACCCATGGAAGTTGATGTACTAACTTACCCAAACGAGGCCCACATGACTTTTGGCGCTTCATCTCCTAGGGTTAGGTTTTTGAATGTCTAGGGTTTTTGGCATTCTTTCTTATTGTAAAAATCCCTTCAGAGCCTCATTGTAACCTTCTTCTTACGAATGCGTGTCGCCGTCACATCTCTTCTCAGAGATAAGCCGCCACCATTCCAGCAAGCTTGTTTCCGTTGCATTTTACAGTTTCAGCTTATTTCGTTATTGAATAGAAAACCAGTTTTACTATATCTATGTTATTTTGTGTTAAGCACCTGTTAATAATATGTATTCATTTTGTTCTGCTCATAAAACTGGATCAGTGGTATCAGAGCGGTCTTCTCCTTGTCATCTTAATGCATGTCCCCAACAAGGTCAGAGTACAAAGAGTTGGGCCTCGAGCTTGTTTCTCTTGAGGATAGAAGCTCTCGCATGCCCAAGCGAACTCCCATGGTAGGAGAAAAGAAATATGACAAGACAGGAGATCCTTTCAAACTGTTGATTGAGGAATCCCTCACGCAATAGAGGAACGAGATGAAGGATAGTTTCGTGTAAATCCTTCGACGACTACCAACAGGCGACGCATCTTCTTCGAATGGAGGTGTCGCCCCCTTCAAGGTACATATAAAATTCAATATTCCTATATTTGAAGGTCATATAGACAAATATACTGTAGACAAGTGGTTGAATCTAATAGAAGGGCATTTTTCTGTCCATAACTTTTCGAATAGAGAAAAGATTACTTTTGCGCTCCTCAAATCCATTCCGCATGTCAAAAATTGGTGGGAAACTTTCTGTGAGCGAAAGGAAACAGAGGAAACCTCATTATTTTCAGTCATGACCACCTGGGAATCCTTCAGGGATGATATTAAGGAACAATACTACCCTGTCAGAATTTATGACGACCTATATACCAAATGGACCACACTGCGGAAAGAAAGAGACCAAGCAGTGACGGATTTCACAAATATCTTCTATACCTTGCGCACCAATTTGGGTATCAAATATTCAGAGCAACATCTGGTGCTCAAGTATTGCGGTTCTCTACATAGATACATCCAGACCAAAATGGAATTTTTGGACATCTCATCCTTAGGCGTGGCCTACCGATATGTCGTCAAAATCGAGCAGAAGCTTAAACAAAAGACACGACAATTTGGGTTTGGGAAACCCTCACAACAAAAGCCAGAAAAGGGTGGCCCCAACCCATCGAACAAAGGACAGAGAAAATATGGACAGTATCAGGACAACCAGTCCAAGCCGCAAGCAAATAAGGACACC
>JASDQU010713378.1:0-20411 GCA_032191745.1 Picea mariana
GCTCTGTTACAATAATATCCAAGCTAGGGTTCTCATACCCTCGACTCCTATTTATACTAAAAAGAAGCATCTAGAGGAAGATCCTTCTAGAAGCGGAAGCTTCTATCAGGTCTTCTTACATCCGCCTTATTCTATTTTATTGAAAGGTCTTATTAATATTGACCTTTATTACATCAGAATACATTGATCTACCTATGTGTGGGTTAGGACCTTAACATATTCTAAGGGTGGAAAAATATTGAAAAATGACTAACTATACCCTTAGCTTTGGCTACTAGGTTTTAAATACACAACATACTCTTTGCTGCAACCCATACTTATTATTTCTATTATGTCCCCTTGGTCACTGCTTACCATATTTCATAAATCACTTTGGAGCTTTCCCTAGGAAAATACTCAAAGAGATAATTATGATTTAAATAGAGTTAATTGGAATCTTCTCTATACTTCCAAACATTAGGATGCGATGGGGATCATCAAAACTCTTATGGAGGGATAGACTCTATGTGCCAAGTGGATTATCCAATGCCTTGAAGGAATGGAGGATTGTAAATCTATATTTATGTATTTGTTATTTGGAATCTTTGCTAATGATTTAAATAAAGTTAATTGTAATATTTGTTCTACTTCCAAACATTAGGATGGGATGGAGATCATCAAAAATATTATGGAGGACTAGATCATATGTGCCAAGTGGATTATCCAAGCCCTTGAAAGAATGGAGGATTGAAAAGTTATCTTTATGGAGGAGCTTCTTTTGGCAACAAGTCATGGGTGTGTTTGAATTTACAAATATTAATCATCACCATGGTAGTGGTTAAAAGTAAAGAACTTTTTTTTCTTGGAGAATTTATAAATCTTGCGAGCCTATTAAGCCCTTCTTAAATTGGACAGGATAATTACTAGAATTTTCCATATCTTTTTATTGAACACTTGATTTGTTGGTTACTTATCCTCTTGCATGAAGGAAATAATCTAGCCAAATGACCTTCTTGGTTCTCATTCCGTATATTCAATGCAAGAGGAACTAGATTTATACTTTATTCTTTAACTCCCCAACAAGAGATTGGTAGGCAGCAATTGGAATATTCCAATGCAAACAAGATTGTCTTGGATTGTGTAAATATCTCATTCCAGAGTCCCTCACGTTATTATTAGGGCTTCAATTTTCAACAACTCATGGAAGGAAAAGAATAAAAAAAGTGTAAGGAATTTAAGAAGTAAAAGAAATTAATGTGTATAGGTGGTTATGTTATAAACTTATTGTGGATTCCTCACTCAACAAAATTTGGAGCTTTAATGTAACAACACAACCCAACATAAGCTGATTGGGATGGTTTTACTTGCTAAGTTTCCCCCTTTTATATTCAAGTGAAGTAATTTAATAACAAAATAATATTATAAGAAACATAATAATGTGTATTTATAATCCTTCACCTTGTTAATGACCAACCCTTGATCCAAATTATTGCTTCATAACCAAATTCCCAATAATGGGCTAATCATATACAAGGCGAATCTTTCCATCCAACCAATGTAATGCTTGAACTGGGTGCTTCCCCCAAGAAAGGGCTCAAGCTCAATGAGTATGTAGGTTAAGGATACACACTTTAGGAACTCAAAATAAATCACTTATCCACCCAACAATCACATCAATGGGTGAGCCATCCAACTAATTAGCTATGTGTGGTAGAGAGGCCTCTAAAATTACAACACCCTAATACCCCTTGGGGTTATGGTGTGAAGGGGAACCCATTCTATCTCCTGATGTGCCCTTGGTTCGTCAGGTACACCTCTATTTGTGGAGCCCGAARGGATGAAATTCAATTTCCAAGCTCAAATAATGGGGATTGCTACCCCTGGTTGCTTAGGTGCACCCACATGCTCATCTTCCCACTCATACATGTTGGAGCGGTTATTAGGATTCTCTCATAAAATGCATATATATTACAAATCTCTTCCTCAAGGAAGTAATCCACACAATCCACATAAATCCAACCCGTTCACATAGGAAAACATCTTCCTTTCCAATATTTTACAAAGTAATAGCTCCCAAGAATGTCTCTTAGCCTTCTAATTCCCCCTCTTGAATACACTTGGGATGGAATTAAAATTACGAGTAAAATACAAGCACTACAAAATGGGTAAAAGGTGAAATGAAACTCATTACGTTTTGTAGTTTTACCCCAAATTAACCTAGGAAGTAATTTCAAGTCAATTTTCCCCTTCCTAAACTCACTAGGGACTAGAACTAAGCAAGCCATCCTCATTGAGAAAGAGTCCCATCCCTTGGACATGATTTCCACAACTTATTTAATATCCATTAGGATTGCTCCCATTATTTGACCCATGCTAGTGTGGGTCATGGGAAACATAACCTACACAAGGTTAGCTTTACAAAGAACATCACAATATTTTATCAAATCATGAACCATAATGTATTATACCTTTCCAATTATCATTGGGGAACAAATTAAATAATCACCAAGGGAATACTGAGCCCAAAACATCATCTGCCAACCAAGCATTATAGTGTTTGTCATTATTTAATAATTAAGTTCCTTAATGAAGTATAAAAAACAACAATAATGCACTAGGACGAGGTGTTACATTTAACTAAGTAATTCTACTACATCTTTCATCTTAAAAGTGCATGGAAACCATTCCTAGAACCTAAAAAATGTTTCTTATCTCGATGACTTGTCTTGGGTGGACTTGTTGTAGGTGATAGAACTAACCTTCTTGGAATTCCCCAACCCTCTTTCCATTTACGTGGTTAACCTAAAATCCTCAAACATCTCTTCTAGTATTTCCACTTTGCTATGTTTTTATCAAAGTGGGTCCTAAAATTCTATGGACAATTTTTTACTTCTCTTCTATCATGGAAATATACCTTCTTAGGGGACAATTTTCCATGGGATATCAACCTTCATTTTTTTGACGACTTGTTAGAAATGATGTTTTATTTTTAAATTGTAAAAAGAGGATACGATCTTTTTCAATTAGGCCCTAGCAAGTATGACTTTTTCATAAGTTGATAAATGTTGATTTGTGCTAATATTTTATTGTAAATTACATTCAACCAAAAGGTTGAGTTGAATGTAGTGCTTTTTCACCAATTTCTAGGTTACTAGGGAGAGACACCTTGCACTATGATCATAGACCCTCCTATTGATTTTGAATTTCTGATAAAAATTCTCCGAGTCTTGAACAATCTCGTCTTAGACACACCATTTTAAATAAAAACTACTTCAAAATTCAAATAAGGAAATCCTTTTAGAAATCTAACTACCAAAACCATCTCCCCCTTCCTATCCCCCAACCATTTCCCACTTGCACCTACCTTCCCTTCATTCATGGTGTCACTATTTTTTTTTTCTAAAATCCTCAAAAAAGAGAAAGAAAATTAAAACCATGTTCAAACCCCATGCTATTATTAAAAGCCTTTTCAACAATGTTAAAGAAAAAACATAGCTCCTCACATTAAGTGGTTTATGAGATTCCTTGTTCTTGTGTCATTTGATACATTGGTCAAATTGGCCGATCTATAAAACCAAGACTTAGAGAACATGACCTTGACACCAACCATAATTGCATTACCAACTATGTGATAGTTGAACATTACCTTCACACCAAACACCACATATGATTTCATAGAAGAAAAATTCTTTTCAAAACACAACATTTTTCTATTGTGCTTATTAGGGAAGCAGTTAAGATAAAAAAGATTCAAAATAATATTAATAGGGAACATGGATTTAATCTTATCATATTGTGGCAACCTATAATAACCGAATTAGAAATCACAAAAATCCTAAACTTCACACCTCCCCCTCCCTTCAAGGCCTTACCACAGTTATCTTTATAAGGATTTTTCTTTTGTTTTTTTTTTCTTGTTTCTTCCCTCTAATGGTATTTTGTGCTCATTGTCCTTTCTTTTTAGTATTTTCCTTTGTTCTTGATACTTTTCTCCCCTCTTTAATTTATTTTTTAGATCTTTTTTTTTTCTCTTCCCCCCTTTATCATTTTCCCTTTCACATTCTCTTTTATCGGTTTCATTCCCCATATATTTTCTTCCACCCTCTCTCTCCGATCTATTTCATTTTTCTTCTTTTTCTTCTCCTTTGTTCTTTCTGATCACTTTTTAAAATCCACCCTCCTTTTTGTGTTATCTCCCACTATTTATCCCTCACCTATGTCTTTTTAGTCTCCTTTCTATGTTACATCTTTATTCAACCCCCCAACACAATTTTTTCCCCTCCTTTGTTCTTTCTGGTCAATTTTTAAAATCCATCCTCCTTTTTGTATCATCTCCCACTATTTGTCACTCTCTTATGTCTTTTTAGTCTCCTTTCTATGTTACATCTTTATTCACCGCTGCCCCCAACACCATTCCCCCCCTTCCTCCTTATGTCATCTTAGTTCTTCTTATGATGTTTCTCTTTCTCCTTTTATTTTTTTCTCTTTTATTTTTTCCCCTTTTAATTAAGTTTTTTCCTTTTTCTTTTTATTCCATTTTAAAACCTTTACTTTATATAATTTTTTTTTTCCTCCAATTTTTTTAAAGTTTTTTTCCTTTTATTCCATTTTTAAACCTTTACTCTCTATATAAATTTGTTTTTCCTCCAATTTTTCTTGTAATTTGTTATTTTTTATTTATAGAACAAGTGAGCATCTTTTTATTATTAAATAAAAAAAAAATAAAACCAACATTCGAGATGATTTGGTTTCAAGCCAATTATGACAACATATAAGAAATTTGTTTGCATACATCAATGTAATGCACGAGAAAGAAATATACTTGTTTGTTTGTGGAGAATATACTTGATGGATTTGGATAGATGCTTATATGGAAAAAATTTATCTGCATATTCTAAAAGAATAATTTTTTTTTTTGGATATCAATAGCATTTCTCCGGTGACAATAAGTGTTATCAGATAAATCGGTAGGTGCAAACACTAATATATCTCCCTAGATCCACCTGGATCTAGAACAAAACAGGACAAGACATGACTCTTTCCCTAAGTTGCGGTCATTGAATCTACTACCAAGAAGGAATGAGTGACATACCTTTATATCGCTTCCTTAGGTATCTATTGTTCCCGCTTCGCTCGGGTGCTCTTGTGAAATCAGGTCCAAGACAACACAAACCAACCAAAGTGAAGACAATAAAGTATATTCGATGTCAACCTATGCATATGATCAAGGAGTTATGCAATAAAATAAGAGTGATTTTATGGGAAAGGGACATGCTGCTGTATTATATTAAATGAAAGTAGAAGATACAACCGGATCGCCTTGATGTTGCAATCTTCCTTTCAGTGACCCTTGGTTCCAACACACACACTTTCTCTGCACTTGCATGAAGAAGATCCAATACAACTTGATAGACCAAATAGAGTCTTCAAGCTTCTATCGAAACATAGTTCTTTACACAATTCTTTCATGAATTATTCATTCAATCTTGCTTAACCTTTTCCATGAGAAACCTTTCAATATATAGGAGAAGGAGAGATGGTTAAATGGATGAGGATGATCCCACTAAATCTGAGAAGTCAGTAGGATGCCAACCATGCAAATGCCAACTCATTTTCTAGAAGATTCCCTTCTAGAACCTTCGTGACCTCTTCTCTTTTCCAAGATTTGAAACAGGTTCACACCCTATCTATAGAGAAAACTGTGAACAGTTCGCACCATAAGTTTGGGTTGCCTACGAGAATGAAGGATTTTCGCACCCTGTAATATAGGTAGCCTACGAACTCATCTTAAAAATGTGTTTTTTGGAAGGAGACAACAGTCGCTTTTCTTAGGCAAAAAGTCCTTGTGGGAGCATGAATAAATCACTTGTAGAGACATCACCAGAGTGACCAAAATCATGTGTAACAAAATGCCCCCCAAAGTATGAGGCCGAAACTTGTGATAGTTGAAATACTTTGTAAAATGCGTGTGTGTGTCAGAAACAAGGAGCGCATTTAATCAAAAACCTGTAAACAACCAATCATCTGCAAAATATAATACCAGTTATGATGTAGGCATTCCCATGCTCAGATCACAAATGAATGGAATCATAAACGTAGGTCATGGCCACCAATCATACACCATGGATCCATGGCGCCAAAATGCTACATAGCCATAAGGAATACACTGTGGATTTATGCGAGAAGACTTGAATTAAGATGACATAGCCACATGACATACAAAGTGGATCTATGTGCTGATACAAATCATACATAATCCATCGCAGTCTGGATAAAAAAAGATGAGACCCAGGGTCTTCAATCCCGTCACCAAAAAGTATGAATCTAACCATGTGATTACATGTGCTGAAGTCGAACATGGTAGAACCACTTGATTATCAGTCATTGATGAAAACTGTTAACAAGTGCGAGGGAAATCACCATTGATGTCAATGACTCCCAAGGTACCAAAGTACAATCCGAATGAATGAGAATGCATGAGATGAAGTCGAGCACTCGGCGGAATCTCTCGATCAGAGATCAATGATGTGAAACCCCTGTCGAAAGTGAAGAGACCTACCATTAAGGCATGCAGGTTCCAAGGTACTAAATGATTTCTAAGTCTCATTTCTGGATAATGAGTTGGAGTCAACGGAACAAGACTCATCACAGGAGGGCCTTGATGTATCCCCCATCAATGACACGAAATAAGTAACAGATTTTGAGGATGAAACAGAGTATGAATATGGGTTGAAACGGACACAGGGAAGGCTGACATAGTAAGAATGGACAATTGCAGATGGTCGACTCAATAGAGGGCTCGTGTGAACTTATCTTGAACATATGAACGACATGAGCAAGGACTTGGCAGCACTGACTCAAAGATGATCCAAGATATGACCTTGTAGCAAGTCGACTAAGAGACAAATGGATTTCCCAACCTGAATTCAAATGACAAATAGGGGGTGTCATGTTCAAGAGAGACACTTACTGCCATTAATATGAATATGAAAACACATCCCTTTCCAAAAATTCCCCCCACCATTTCTGGCGAGTACCTCTTTATTTTTACACAAGCTTGAGGAGGATAGCATATGCTTGTCGATGTAAGCTCATCCTTTGGATGAGTCCCTCGGAGTATGTTTAACGAACCCTACAAAGGAGTGGTTTGGTCCCATTGCGGGTCTTTCAATGTTTGTTTAACGAGTCCAAAGATAGAAAACTCATGGGTTTTTCATGTTTTGAGAGTCTGAAAAACACTTAAAGAGAACTCTCTCAGTTCCTTTTTCGTAAAAGAGTTCGACGAGACTGAAAAAGTGATAAACTATCGCCCATCAAATGTTTTTTCAAATAATTTAACGAGTGTGAAAAGAACAAGATTGCTCGACCATATTTTCATTTTTATGGAGCGTGAAAAGAGCTTAAAGGATACTCCTTAACGTTTGTCATTTTTGTGTTACCATGACGAGTACGAAAAGATGAGAAAAAGTATACTCGGTTACGTTCTCATATATTTTCAAGCATGAGAACGAACGAAGACTGAGCTCGAGGTTTTTTCTAAAAAACCCTAAAAAAATAGTCATACATGCGACAAAAGAAAAAACAACCGTACCCCCTCGTTCGGACTTCGAAGTTGTGATATCTGCGAAAAACCACACTCACAAGACTATTAGGGTATTAGGTTTTATAGACAAAGTAATTAAAAAAAAAAAAAAATAGTAAAAAGTGAATAAATATGGGTAAAAAGGGATTTTTACCATTTCATTGTGATTTTGCCAAAAACTTGTCCAACATACCTCATTTCCCCCCAAATTTCTTTGCTTGATTGTGGGAGGCACAAGCGATCATTCGGCAAACCGTTTCAGCCAACGAGGTAATCTCTTGATTCTCTAACTTTTCCATGGTTTATTTTTGGTTTTTATTGGCAATTTTTTGGGTTTCGAGTCCATTTTAGGGTCGGAACATGCACCCAATCATTCTCGCAGGTGGGCAATGTGGGAACTGCGAGAATATTGCACTATGCAAAAGGCTCACCTGCAGGGGCCGAAAAATGGATTTTGAAGTAAGGTTTTTCTCAATAAAAATTATGCAAGAGTTTACAACAAGTTGCTGACTTCCCTCTCATGGCTCTTTTGCAGGTGTTTGACCATGAAAATGTTGGAATGGAAAGAAAAGGAACATGAGGAGTATGATTCCATTGCCGGGAATGACCCGGGTATAGTCGCTGCCCTCCGGGACTGTGGGCTATTGAAATTTTTTAGGATTCCGGGCATGAGAGCCCAACTCAGGTTGTTGGAATACCTAGTCCACATGTGGGACATGGACCAACAATTATTTCATGTGGGAGTCCATACGCTAACCCTAGATATCGAGGATATCTTTTTTCTAACGGGGTTGTAACGACGTGGATACCATGCTACTTTGGCGGGAGGTAGAGGTGGTAGACTCCCTATGAGCGAGTATTGTCACCAGTATTGTGTTCCCGAGGCAGAGAGAAGCAAGGGTAAGGTTTCCATTTGGGGGGTCCAAGATCTGACCCTATGGAACATCTTGTTTACTATTGCACGCATGGTTGAGAGCGCGGCTCCACACATGGCTCTCCATATCTATTTCCAATATGCCATAGAGTGCACAAAGCCTCGGGTCTTCAATTGGTCGGATGTAGTTCTCCGCAGTATGAAGAGACAATTGACGAAGTGCAGAAAGGGTGACTTGAAGTAGTTTGGGTACAGATCACTTTTGGTGTCATTCTTCCTCGAGAGGGTCCCACTGTTACGATTATAGGTTGATTGGGGTTTACCGGTCCCACAAGATTCGAGGATACTGAGGTGGTGCAACCTCATGGCTTGACACGTAGCAGGGCCTATAATCAAGTATTATGATTCATTTTTTGACTGGTTGAGGCTCCAGCAGCTGATGATCAACGACCATGCATATGCTGGTTTGGATTTCCGAGGGGATCCGGATTTGGCCCTACCTGAGGATACTCAATGGGGTGACTTAGGTAAGAAGTACACATTTTGTTATTTTTAAATGTTTTTGCAAATTTTATCATATGAAATGTTTTTATGTTTATCCAATAACTAATCAAAAAAGTTATTTTTGATGACACAGATGTGGGGCCATATCGACCTCCAAGAACGTCTCCTATTCAATGGTGAGGAGAAGCGGCTCCAATGGCGAGATGAGATGCCGAAGACTACGAGGCAGTGGAACAAAACTTGGAGGGGTTGACCACAGACGTACCGGATATTTCTATTGGGGAGATCCCAAGACGTTACCAGCGCAATACTGTGGGCGTGTCCGAGTCTCTCAGTCGACTGCTTCATAGGGTAGCCCGAGCAGTTGTGTGTTATTGTGAGCATCATCCGTGACGCTACTTTGTAGAAGCTATGGGCTTCATATTTTGAGATTTTGATCCTTGGATAAAAACTTTTTGTAAAAACTTTTGATCGTTATATGCATATATACGGCTTCTACCGGTTTATTTTATGTTGTGTTATACATGTGATGTGTGATTGGTTTATAAATGCCCCAAATGTCTGTCTAACACATAGTTAGCTAATGCATCAATCAATGTATTTAGACATCTAGGAATGTGATGATATTCGATATAATCAAAATAACGTTCCAAGAGGTGAATTCGTAAATATACCCGTAATAAAGTAGGACTTCAGATAGCATAGACGTTACTTAACTGTAGTAATACTAGCTGCGAATCGAGTCATATAACCAGGTGGCGAATATCAAGCGAAATAGAATCAATCAACAATTTGATGACGACGCTATATTCTGCAATATTATTGGTCGCACGAACGAGGCACACACCTCGTAGACTGATAAGTTCGTTTGTAGGGGTGTAAATTTCCCATGCAATAGAAGCAAGGTTCTTAGTACTACGGCTAGCGCCATCGGCGAAGCCAATGTGGGGTGGTGAAGACTCCGACATCTAGAATCCAAGCACAATGCAAGATAAGCGGTCGAGGGCAGAGACTAAATCATGAAAAAAACATACTAAAGTAACAAAAAGTATGATACAATAAAATACAAGCACTCATGCACAGGTGGTCTTAAGCATAGTACTTCTTTAAGTATAACCCATTTCTGGGTTCACTTAAAGGGATATCGTCGTAGTCCACTAACTCGTAAGCTCCTTTCTCCAAAACTCGTCTGACAATATAAGGACCTTGCCACATAGCTTCAAATTTTTCGGCTCCTAGCATATCCCGATTTTGTTCGTAAAGGAGAACCAGATCGCCTTCGGAGAAAATGTGTGGCTTGACATGTTTGTCGTATTGGGCTTTGACGCATTTCTTTTGGGCTTGTATAACTAGGGTGGCGTCGCGACAGGTTTCGTCTAATTGCATGAGATACACCAAACGTTCTTCTTCGGCAGAAGTGTTTGGGAGAAGTTTGATGGCTAGTTTTAGGGAGGGTATCTCACATTCAATCGACAAGATGGCTTCTAGACCATAGATTAACTGGAATGGTGTAAACACGGTAGCAGACTTAACGGATGTCCGGTAAGACCACAATGCTGAAAACAACATCATGTGCCAACTCGTTTTGTGAATCCCTATCATTCGTCGAAGCATGGTAATGAGGATTTTGTTTATTGCTTCAACTTTGCCATTGGCTTGTGGGTAATAGGGTGTTGAGTTGTCATGGCGAAGACCCAACTTTTCAGTGAGTTTGGACATCATGAAGTTTCTAAAGTGGCTACCGTGGTTAGTAACGATAGCTTGAGGAACACCAAACCGAGCAATGATGTGATTGAATATAAATAATGCTACAATCCTTCTGGTATTGTCGAATGTTGGCATCGCCTTGGCTATTTCATAAAATAATCTACAGCTACAATAATGTATCCATGCCCCTCGACCGAGTGAGGGTGACATGTCATGAAATCAATACCCCATTTTGCAAAAGGACCGATGGAGACCATAGGGTGTGATCATATTTTATTGTTGTAGGTTTGGCAAGCATGGCATTTTTGGATGGCAATTATACAATCGTTGAATAAAGAAGGCCAAAAATACCCTGCTCGTAAGATCTTCTGGGAAGTAGCATACCTAGACATGTGACCACCACAGGCTCCAAAATGGTAGTCATTTAGGGATTTCTCAGCTTCGTCAAATGTGAGGCAACGTAAAAAAATAGAGTCAATCCCACGACGATAAAGAGTATCATCGAGGATAATATACTGACGGGCTTGGTAGTGTATTTGACGGTGGTCAGTGCTAGACAAATTGGGCTAGAAAGTATGGATCTGGAGATATATGATGATATCTTCGTACCAAAGGTCATCGGAACTAATCAGGAAAAGGGATTCATCGGGTAATGAATCTGCTACTACATTTTCCGTCTCAGAGCAGGGAAGGTCGCATATCATCTCGACAAACACCAAGGATTTCTTGGACTTAGCACGTTCAAATTCTAAGTCAAACTCTTGGACTATTACGATCCATTTGGAGTATTTTCCCCCTAGCAATTGGCGTGTAAGAATGTGTTGCATAGGGTTGCAGTTAGAAATTACCGTAGTCTTGCGAGAAAGGATATAGTGCCAGAAACGTTGAACAACTTGGACGGATGCCAAGGCTAGTTTTTCAACATGTAAATACTTGGTTTAGGTAGTCGTGAGGCTCCGAATCAAGTAATAGATGACATGTTCGTCATGATAATCATCCTCCTGGACGAGAACCATAGCGATGGTATAGTCCGAGGCTGCAAGGTAAAGAAAATAATCCCAACTGTAATCATGTGGGAAGAGTAGTGGGGTATGTGCCAAAGATAGTTTCAAAGCTTCAAAAGCTTTGTTGGCAGTGTTATCCCATATGAACTCAGAATATTTCTTGAGCAGTCACGTAAATCCAAGAGTTAGCTCAGCATAGTTTGAGATGAAACAACAGAGAAAGTTTGCCTTCCCTTGCAAACTTTGTAACTGGCGAAGTGAGGAAGGAGGAGGGAGATTGAGAATCGCCTCAAACTTCAAAGGATTTACCCTGATCCCTTGACGTGAAACAATAAAGCCCAGAAGTTGGCCGAATTCCACGCAAAAACACATTTGTGGGGATTCAAGCATATACGGTAAAACCGACATCCAAGAAAAATGGCGCGGAGGTGTATTAGATGATCTACACGACGCATGGAATGAGCGGGTAAGTCATCTAGATATGGCTGCATGATGTGCTTTATATCGTGAAAGGCATAAGACATAGCACGTTGAAAAGTTGCGCCGGCATTCTTTAAACTGAATGGAAGTTTCCGGTAGGCGAAAGTTCCCCAAGGACAAATAAAAGCGATCTTGTGTTGGTTTGCAGGTACGATATTGATTTGATTATATTCAGAGAAACCATCCATCAGAGAGAAGATTTCACTTCCGGCACAATCGTCGATGATCTGGTCAATGAAGGGGGTAGGAAAGTTGTCTTTAGGACAATCTTTGTTAATGTCCCTATAATCAACGCACATGCGGATTGTGCCTTGTTTCTTGCTAATCGGAACAAGATTGGAAACCTAGTCAGTTAGAGCCATAGGGTAAATAAAGATAGCTTTGAGAAGTTTCTCAACTTCAATCTTGATAGCGGCTGCTTTATGTGGGTGGACCAGATGAAGTCGTTTTCGGACGGGTTTAGCATCTGGGTATGTCTTAATCTCATGTGCCACAATGTCGAGGTCAATCCCCGACATTTATTCATAGCTCCATGCGAAGACGTCATGAAATTCTTGGAAAAGAGATTTGTAGGTGACAACTTCGTCATGGGAACACGAAGCTCTGATATGCACATTTTCGACAACTCCAGGTTTTATAGATATGTTGAGGGGGATGGTGGGTGAGATATTACTTAAGTTCCCTTCGTATAACATATCATGTGTAGACTCGGGAATGGTAGAAATGATGACAACGGTCGACGGGGTCGAGAGTCATTGGTAACCCTCGATGGTGCGTTGTTCAAGGAAGAGGATGGAACAATGATGTCCATTGTCCCAAGGGGTATCTTCCAAGAACATAACAAACATAATCATCTCGTCTGTAGGAAAAGTGACACGGAATGGATCTGGAGATAAATCACCAAGAGAGGGGGTTTTCGATTGAATGGATTGATAAGTGGATTCGACCGGACTCAAAGGCATTTCATCGCCATAACAAAGATGATCGTCGAGGTTGGGTACCATCCATGGGTCATAAGACGTAGGGGTTCCGTGAACAGAGGTGGAGATGATGTTGATCGAGGTGACAAATGGGTGTGAAACATCGGGTGGTGGGATGGGGAAAGTACCCATCAAAGAGGAATATTTAAGAAGACCCACACCGACGTTCTCATATCCAGGGGGGTTTTTGCAATGAAAGGTACGTTGCCGGTACGTGCATCAGAGTGAAAGAAGGCCAATTGGTCTACGATAATTACGTTTCCTTGATGTGGGAAACACACGACACAAAAAAGAGTGGACAAAAATGCATGCATGGAATCGATCCATCTATGGCCAAGTAGAAGGTTGTAATCAAGAGGAGCATCAAATACCTCCACTTCAACGTTGACCGTTTTGCCTTCTAACGTAATAGGCAACGAAGGTAGGACACCGTAAGGCTTAAAGCCAGAGCCATTGAAGGCTTTGAGTGTGTTGTGGGATTCAGTTAAAGAAGGAGAGTCGATGGCTTTCCAACAGGTAATAGACATGACACACGTCGAGGCACCCTCATCAATAACTGTTCTACAAATGTTTTTGTCAGAGACAATAACTTGGATTTGGAATGCGAGTTGAGGGGGTAACCTTGGAATGTGATCTTCCAAGTCAAAAATTATTAAATTCGTATCCGTAGGGTCGATTCCACCAATAGCTTTCAATAGTGCCTTTCGTTGTATAAGAAAACTCTAAAGGACTTCGAGGGATGACATCACAGACAGTGCTTGGGCCAGATCTTCGACAATACTGTAGTTTTGGGCAGCACGTGCATGAGGATTGAAAGCTGATTTTCGAAAAACACCCTTTGGAGGAGGGCGAAGGACTGTATCTAGGCTTGGTCGTTCGAGATGAAGAGGACCGTTGGTAGGTGGAGTCATGGGAGATGGTTGGACCAACGAAGGAGGTATTGCATCAACCTTCTCTTTGGAGGAAGAATAATCTTTGGCTCGAGTGGTAAGTGTGATGTCATTCTTCTTTGAATCACCTGTAGACATTAAGACATAGGATGTATTGGAGGGGGAAGGTTGGTCATGAATGACCAATGGGGCCTGTTGTTAAGAGGGGAAGGGTTGTGATAACACAGCTGGAGTGGGGGGTTTCGGGGTCCCTTGAAGGAACTTAATAACCTCGGCTCGTCGTGGATAATCCTTAGTGTAGTGATCATCACCATAGATAAGACAAGGGTATCGGGGTTTGCGCTTATCCCTATCATCAACATGTGGTGTTTTGGTTTTCTTAGATTGCGGATTATTTTTATCCTCCTTGTTCTTACCCTTTCCCATTTTAGATTTATTTTTTCCGGCGAGGGTAGATTGAACAGAGCTTACCTCAGAAGTCTTGCTAGTGGGAGGGGTAGGAGACGGAGCATTTTGAACATTAGAAGAAATGGGTTTGGGGTTGTTGCTAGAGGTTTGGATGGAATGAGGTTGGGCATGGAAAGTGCCAATCACACCGTCAGCTGCATGAGAAGCAGTAGGAGTAGTTGAAGTAGCGGAAGTAGAAGGATGAGGTGCGTTGGGGAGTAAGTTGTAAAGAATACTCGTTTGTGAATAAACGAGGTCGAGGTATTGAGAACGACTGATTGCCTGTTCTTTTTTGACAACTCCACCCATGGAAATGTCATGAGCGATGCCATTCATGAATGATTTTGTGAACCACTCTGCCAGCAACTGATCGGGAAGTTCGAGTTTGATGAGACGTCGTCTCCGTCGCCACTCATGAATGTGATCAAAGATATGAGTGGCTTTGGTTTGTTTGAAAGAACTCAAAATCTTGGTTCTCGTTTTGTAGCGGATCGATAACTGGTAGTGGGTGAGGAAAGCCATAGCGAGGGTGTTGAAGTCGGTGAAGAAGCCTCATGGTAATTCTATATACCACTTCGCGGTGAAACTTGTGAGGGTTCACTGAAAAAGGCGTAAACGAATAGAGTCATCCATCAAGGAGTTGGATGAGCACCAAAGGTGAAAAGTCATTACATGATTGTTCGAGTCCTCTCCCAGTTTACCATCGAATTTAGGGATGTCGGATGGTAGTTTGGCCGGTATGGCGGGCCATTGAGGAGAGTGACGGATCAGATCATTTAAAATCCTTGACAGATCAGGGAGGTCTAGGGTGGCTAAGAAGGGTAACTGTCTATTCACATGTGGGTACTGGTGACTTTGGGGAGGGATTCCCATCGGTAGATCAGTGGGACCATAAGCAGTTTGCATATAATGCGAAGATTCGGGTAGATTTAGTGGTTGGTGTGGAGGCAAGTAATTCATAGGGTTGTACCCTTGAACATGGGCGTGGGGTTGAGCGTTCGAGCCCCAAATAGGATTAGACATGCCTGGATATGGTTGGCATGTACTAGGGGGTATGACAGAGGTAGCTTGAGGCTGTTTCCCCCCAGTCGAGTGAGGATTATGTTGTATAATATAATTCCAATACTGGGCCAAGGATGGAGGTATGTTTTGTCCATAGGGTGGGGTCGGTGGGGGTTGCCCTCCAATCGGGGGTTGCTTCCCAATTGGGATTTGTCCTGCAAAAGGGGATTGGGTTTGGCCTCCTAGGTGAAATTGTCCACCAACAGGAATTTGGGAATTAGGTGTGAAAGGCGGGGTGGTGCCTCTGATAGAGGATGGAAGAGGTCCTCTGAAAGGGGGTCGAGGAAGTGTTGGAATAAAACTGGGAACGAGATGGTGCCCAGAATAAGTGGAAATGCCAGGAGTCCCAGATGAGATTTGTGTAGGAGCGAGAATAGAAGCATTCAACGCATGATATCTAGGCGGAAGTGTTGGGGTGAATCTGGGTGAAAGTGGTGCACCAATGGGGGCTTGGCTAGCCACTGTAATCCCGGTGTGAGGACTCGTAGTATCTGGGACCTTTGTGTAATGGACCATTTGTAGAGGGATAGTCAAGATGTGGTTAGCTGGTGGAGCGTCTGTACCAGGAAAATAATAGGTAGTAGTAAAAGGTATTGCGTTTGGATCAGATGTTTTAGGTAGCTCAGGTTTGACCGTGATATCAATGTCTGCTCCTGAGCCAAAGAAATCTCGTCTAAAAATTCCAGTAGTCCAAAAAGGATCTTGACCCTCAGGTCCTATGAAAGGTCTAGTTGGTAATCCAAAAGACTGAACAACTATATCTCCAGAAGAATTGACTCGAACAATACGTCTCTCCGATTCGGGAGGAAGTCAGAAGTCCTCTCGAGAATTGGTAATTTGGAACCATTCTAAAGAGTTAGTTCTTTCCACTTGTGGAGTGGCAACATCTTGGACTTCACTCTGTTGAGGAGAGCCCTCCGGTGAGTTGGTAGGCAAGGGTTGAGAAGCTTCCAGATCTTCTGGGGGTAGGCCTTGCATTCTACATGAATGACGTGGAGGGTCAATTGTGATCGAGTTAGAATTTTACGAAAGAAATTCTATGGCCAACTTGGGTAAACAAACAACATGTGCTAATAAAATCTAGGAAGAAAAACTAAGCAAACAAGACCTTATAATTCCGAAGTCACTAGTTGGTGATGAAATCCAATGTTGCAACGACGAGACAAGAAGGGGCTGGGCCAGGGTGGAAAAGTTATGTTGACGACCTGCTTAATAGACTTACACCCTGGTGCAAGGTCCCACACACAATTGTGGGTATACCCTCCAAGGAGTCCGAGTGAGTCTGACCAACGTCGATTCCAGGTACCGTGAAGACTTACCCCTTCACAATCACCTTGTGTAAGACCCTAAATAGATAGGCTACTAAGGTTACCACCAATAACAATAATGCCTGGGGGAATAGTCGACAGTCCGATCCACATGCAAGGGTAGGGTATCTAGCTCGAAATTAACTTGAGAGGCTTCCACTCATAATTGTGGGTATACCTTCAAGTGACCCCTGTAATACGTGTAATCTCTACATCGATATCAACAAAGCAGGGTAAGTAACTCTGTCAATCTCAATGCGACCTCAGGTTTGACCCTTGTGTGAGAAGCGCTTCCTAGGACAAAATGCTGCAAATGGAATTTGACACTCCTTATCACAAGATACCATTGTGTGTTTTGTGCTTTGGAGAGTGTGTCCCACTGCCTATTCCAAAGCTCTAGCTTAACTAACATTGGTGTAAAAGAGCCCTAGAAAAAGTTACTAGTTGAATTTTAAAATTGCGCAATATTATTAAAGGCTGTTGTTACTCAAAAGGAGATGGAAATGAAACCGATGTTGTGTGAGACTTTGACCCAACAATGCATAAATAGGAATGAATGATACAATTTTTTGTTCGATGAATCCTATTTACATGAGGGAAAGAGGAGTTTTCTGGAACAATGTGAACTACGATGTATGATCTTCTCTGAAATGTAATATCAAACAACCATGAACAATGAAAATTCCCTATTCGTTCTCTT
This sequence comes from Picea mariana, assembly GCA_032191745.1. NCBI lineage: Eukaryota > Viridiplantae > Streptophyta > Pinopsida > Pinales > Pinaceae > Picea > Picea mariana. The sequence goes on from JASDQU010713378.1 coordinate 17,517, forward strand.
TCAATACTTGAATGCCAATATTTTCGAATAAAAAGTTGCCTAAAAAAAAGAAAATGTCTTTAATTTTTATTAGAAACCAAGCAACAGGGATGGAATTAAAAAAAAGTAAGCAACCAATGAAAAAGAAATACATAACAAACACCCAAATCGATCTTTCAATAAAGACAAAAATAACAAACTGATAAGACCAGTCTCTTCAAATGCACATGGGTAACAATTTTTCAAGTAATAAGCAATTGAAAAGGAAAATTAATCTCAACTTTTAATCCAATCAAAGGCTTCCAACCAAACAAGCACTCAGATTTCAGAATCGGATATTATACCCTTGTTAAGAAAAGGTCAAGATGTAAAAATTGAGAAAAAATGAACAAGAAGAGCTTTCGATTTCCGAAAACTAATCATTCGCGAGATTTGAAGTCAAGAAACATTCAATCACTAGCTAGAGAAGTTCTTTCCAGACACACCAACCGATCTGGGCATCTGAAGACACAAAAGACTTAATCCAAAATTTTTACAAGTGAGTTCACAGTCTGACAGTGGGGTACAGTGTGAGAATTAAGGATTCTCACAGGCTAGACACATGCAGATTGCGAGAAGTTCGCACTGAACTAAACACTAGAGTGCGAACATCAGTTATTCTCGTAGGCTACAAATAGGTGCAGTGCGAGGAGGTTTGTAACTAAGCAAAATTTGGAAAAATGACAGAACTTTTGAGGGAACTTCTGGATTTAGGGAGTCTGTGAAGGTCTCCTCAAGACTCAGAGATTGATTGGGAATGAAAAAGGGTAGGTCAAGAGAAAATGGCCAAGAAAAAACCACCAAAATGGGTTGTCTCCCCAGCAGAGTTGCCAATTTTGTTATCGGATAAATCGGTAGGTGCAGACACTAACAAATCTCCCTAGATCCACCTGGATCTAGAACAAAACAGGACAGGACATGACTCTTTCCCTAAGTTGCGGTCATTGAATCTACTACCAAGAAGGAATGAGTGACATACCTTTATACCGCTTCCTTAGGTCTATGTTGTTCTATCTTCGCTTCGATGCTTTTGTGAAATCTGGTCCAAGACAAAACAAACCAACCAAAGTGAAGACAATAAAGTATATTCAATGTCAACCTCTGCATATGATCAAGGAGTTATGCAATAAAATAAGAGTAATTTTATGGGAAAGGGACATGCCGCTGTATTATATTAAATGAAAGTAGAAGATACAACCAGATCGCCTTGATGTCACAAGCTTCCTTTCAGTGACCCTTGGTTACAACACACACACTTTCTCTGCACTTGCATGAAGAAGATCCAATACAACTTGATAGACCAAATAGAGTCTTCAAGTTTCTATCGAAACAGAGTTCTTCACACAATTCTTTCACCAATTCTTCATTCAATCTTGTTTAACCTTTTCCATGAGAAACCTTTCAATATATAGGAGAAGGAGAGATGGTTAAATGGATGAGGATCATCCCACTAAATCTGAGAAGTCAGTAGGATGCCAACCATGCGAATGCCAACTCATTTTCTAGAAGATTCCCTTCTAGAACCTTCGTGACCTCTTATCTTTTCCAAGCTTTGAAACAGGTTCACACCCTATCTATAGAGTAGACTGCGAACAATTCACACCCTAAGTTTGGGTTGCCTGCGAGAATGAAGGATTTTCGCACCTTGTAATATAGGCAGCCCGTGAACTCATCTTAAAAATGTGTTTTTTGGAAGGAGACAAAAATCACTTTTCTCAGGCAAAAAGTCCTTGTGGGAGCCTGAATACATCACTTGTAGAGACATCACCAGAGTGACCAAAATCATGTGTAACAATAAGTTTAGATAATATCATTGAAAAATATAATATTAATGAAAATTCTAAGAGGAAAAGGTGTCAAAAGTTGTTTGGAGGAAGAAAAATACAACAAATGAATAGATTCCAAAGATATCATTATCTATATAGGTGGTTCAGAGGTAGTGGAAATATTAGACTAAGACATCCCCCCCCAAAAAAGATAGATGCTCGAGATTTCAAGAAATTAAATAATTTACTTATGGTTATAGCTTTTCATAAGCCTTGTTTTCCATTTTGAATAAACTTTAGTATTTGTGAACATTGATATGTGATTTGATTGTTCATGTTATGTGTGATGTTGTGTTTATGTAAAATTATTATAATTTTTTATAATAGTTAAAAATAAAAAGTGTTTGAATTTTATTTGAATTATTTTATGTTAGAGATAATGTTTATCTTAGTTTATTATTTAGGAGATTGTTAGTTAGTTGGATTTGAGAAGATTAGTTTGCTCCTATTTTGATGTGTGGTGGAGATATTGTCTCCACTAATTGATTGTGTAATCTAAGTTGTTTATTTATTTTGAGACAACCATGTTATATTTATATGTATTTATTACATTAATTCAACTAGTGTGATTTAAATATTATTTCTATATTTTACTCTACTCTCCCATTTTATCATTTTATATAATGAATATGTTAAAAAATTTATGTACATAATATTTAAAATATGAAAAAAAGAAAAAAGAAAAAGAAGAAGAAGTAAAGGGTACATTTTATTTGATATGTGATTTGATTGTTCATGTTATGTTTGTTGTTGTGTTTAGATGAAGAAAAGGTGATTCTCTAAAATTATTCCCTTTTTTTAAAAATAATTAAAAACAAAATGTGTTACATTTTATTATTTTATTTTACATAATGAATATGATTTATTTAAAAGATGAAAAGACCCAGTTTATTTGATTTGATTGTTCATGCTACGTTGTGTTTAGATAGTTTTTATAATAATTAAAAATAAAATGTGTTGCATTTTATTTATTTTATTTTACATAATGAATATGATTTATTTAAAAGATGAAAAAGAAGTAAAAGGCACATTTTATTTGATATGTGATTTG
>JASDQU010713380.1:20796-31778 GCA_032191745.1 Picea mariana
GCACAACAACCACAGTACAATCCCATGCAACAATTTGCATAAAAACCACAGTATAATGTGCAACAATTTCAAGGGAAGTAACAATATAATCCTGCATAGTAGTGCACAAGACCACAATAGTACAATAACCCACAGTCGAAGTATAATCAAGGACCTCAGTATAACATACCACACAAAGATAATTAGGGAAACAAAGGAGGATTCATAGGAGGAGGTCATCAAGGAAGAGGATTTGGAGGAGGACGAGGACCAGTAGTGTGTCATAACTATCAAAAACCAGGGCACTACGCACGAGACTTCCCACAGCCACCTACGACATGTATGTACTGTCATGGAATAAACCATGAAATAGAGGATTTTCCTACACTTTTGATAAAAATACAAGACAATAGGAACCAGAATAATTAGAACTTGCAATGGATCGAGGTGGAAAACAAAGAAGATGATGGGAATAATATTAACATAGTTACGATAGGTGGATCTAAGACAAGAGAATATGCAACCAAGAAGGATCAGGACCAGTACCAATGGGTCAAGAAGAATATAGTTTCGTAACAGAAGTTTCGTGTGTGCAAAGAGAAAGTAATATTCAAGGAATCTAGACATGAGATATTTAAGGAAAACATTTCATCCACTTCAGGAAGAAATCTAGTGGATGAGATACCAATCTATGACATGCCTTCATTATTTGATCAAGACAATCAAGAGCATTCTTCAGAAAAAGTAAGTAACTTAAGAAAAATTGTGGGAGCTTGTGTCAAATTGTTGAGTGATAAAAATTCCTTACAAGTACTGCAAAATTTATTAGAAAAGTGTGATCCTAGAGAAGAGGGGGTAAAAAGAGTAAATCAGGTTTGAAATAAGAGAAGAAACAATAGGGAATTCATATTGAATGATAACATAGGAGATTTCAATATGGGGGATATAATACTAGACTTAGGATATGAAGTCAATGTTCTGCTAAATAAAACATGGAAAGCTATGGGAGAACCATGATTGGGGTATTCACCTATTCAGTTGAAGTTATAAAATCAACATAGAGTGGTACCAATTGGGAGGTTGAAGGGGATTCCAATAGATTTGGATGGTGTGTGCACCATGGCTAATTTTTAAGTCATTAGCATAGTGGGAAATACTTCGCCATATCCATCATTGTTGGGTCTGGATTGGGACTTGGATAACCAAACTATTATCACTTTGAAGATAAGGAAGATGATATTTGAGTCTAGAGAATATAGATTTATTTCTCCATTGGATCCCTCAAAATAAATTAGGTATGTGGAACTTGCGATGGATAATGTTCTTACAGAAGATGTGAATCATCTATATGAAACTACCGCGTGTGAAGAGGATTATATCAACCCAACTGCAGATGGAATGCTAAGCTGGATTTAGTATTAGTTCTTGTGATTCAGACTCTGAAATATGACTAGAGAACTGGCAGCAACAATTACATGAATTATCTACCATGAGATGTGACAGAATGAAGCATGTGATGAGATGGGTTGGTACAAAGGTAAGAGAACCTCCTACTTTTTATGGATAGAATGATTTAGAATATATATTTTTTTGAAATATGAGGTAGAGGTTATGGAATATCATATATTACCAACATTAGAGATTTCTTCAAAATCTACACCTACAATATGGCGAGGTACACACAAGGAAAATATCAACAATCGGTTTCAATGCAAAAGGTTACTGCGAATACAATTCGATGCGGAACAAGAGCATAAATATGAGGGATTTGGCCAACCAAAAAAACATGTAGAGAAGTGCATGGTTCAATGGATATTATTACCACTAGAACAATAGCCACACCATTTTATTCACACACTAGAAGGTATTCCAAAGAACTAGTACACAAAAAAGGAATAGTGCAGAGAAACTGCTAACTGGGAAAAGCTGTAGCAGAACTTTGAAGTTACATTTTCCTTTGAACATGAAATTCCATAGATTGATACAACACTGAAAGTGGTAAGAGACATTATATTTGAAGAACCATAGTTTGAAATAATTCCATCATATCAAAGGTAGTATAGACAAACAATTAAGCAATTGCTACACTGTTATCATGTAGCAGAAGAAAAAGAACCAAAAGAAGATAATCCGTGCAACATACAGATTCCCAAAGTGGAAGGTGAAAGGGAAGTAGAAGGCCTCGATATGGATTTATAATATTATGTTGTACCATTAAATATTAAGAAGGTCAACATTGGAACTACAGACAACCCAAAGATGGCTTGTATTGGATATTATTGGGATAATAAGACATTAGAAAGGATCACAAAGTTAGTGCGTGACTACAATGAATTATTCCCAACAACATTCTTCGAAATTAATGGGTTATAAGGAGAACTTAGAGAGATGAATATCCCATTAAAGCCAAAAGAAAGACCTATCAGACAGAGGTTTTACATATTGAATCCAATATACAAAGAGAAGGTGAAGATAGAAATTGACAAGTTGCTAGAATGTGGTGTTATAGAACTTGTAGAAGAGTCATAATGGATCAAACCTATAGTGGTGCAAGAAAATAAGCAAGGAGGCATCGATATTTGTGTATATTTGAGAAAATTGAATGATTATTTCCTACATGATCCTTTACCTATCCCATTTATAGACGAAATTTTGGAAAATATAGGGGGTCAAGAAGATTATTATTTTACAGATGGATTTTCAAATTATCATTAGATTAGGATAGCACCAGAAGATAGGAATAAAACCAAATTTTCTACAGAGTGGGATCATTTCAGTATACAATCATTCCATTTGGATTGAAGAATGCACCAACCATTTTTTCAAGGATAGTAATAACATCTTTTAGGGAATTTATTCATAAGTTGTTGGAGGTTTAGTTAGATGATTGGATAGTGTTCAGTTTGATGAAGGATCATGTTGAAGTATTAAGGATGATGTTGGATAGATGCAGACAATGTCAGATATCATTGAAAATTAAGAAATGTGTTTTCAGTGCACCTTTCAGGATTTTGTTAGGACATGTGGTGTGTAAACATGGTATGTTGGTTGATCTTGCTAAAATTATTGTCATAGTTATCTTACCACCACCAAAGTCAATGCATTAGTTGAAAAGTACATTTTTCCATACAAGATATTATAGAAAGTTTATAAGAGGACATGCATAGATTACTATGCCAGTGGAGAAGTTGATGAATAAGGATACTAAGTACCAATGGAATGATGAATGCCAAAAGAGTTTGGATATTTTAATGTAAAATATGGTTATTATGCATTCTAGTTTTCCTAGATTGGTTAAAGGAATTTCATGTGCATGTGGATGCATTTGAAATTGTATTAGGAGAAGTATTAACCCAACCAGAAGAAGGTGATATAGATCACCCTATTTCTTTTTCCAGCAGGAAACTATCAGATTCAACGCAAAACTACAATATTACCAAAAGAGAAGGTCTAACTATGGTGTATGCTTTGCAGAAATACATGCATTACTTGTTTGGACAACACTTTAAGATGTTTAAAAATCATTCATCTCTGAGATATTTAGTCAATAAGCCATTTTTGTGGGGAAGGATATGCATATGGCTATTATTATTTCAAAAATTTGACTTTGAAGTTGTGGTGAAGCCTAGAAGCTTGAATGCAAGACCAGATCACTTGTCCAGGATAACAAATGGAGAAGAGACTAGTAACTTGGAAGAAAACTTTCCAGATGCACAATTGTTTGCAGTACAAATTTCAAATGGAAATTTTGCTAACATTATTGAGTTTTCATGATTGATCGGAATGGCCACAGTTTTTTCAATGGAATGTAAACGTTTCGGATCCAAATCAGGATCCATCTTTAGGACATTGATCCTGAGTTCAAATGATGAGAAGAGCTAGTATTAAGTACTAGAGGTGAAGGGAAGCTTACGTGTCGGCTATGTTTTTTGGTAAAAAAGTGTTTTTTATTGGGTGTGATTTTTAATTAGGTGGGGTTTAATGGATTAATTTTAATATTGAGATTATTATTGTTTGTTATGAATCAAAGGGAACCAATTTTCGCTTAGTTATAACCCACTATCTCTATTTAGGTTACTAGGATGTTTTCAGATTTCAATGGCTTCTCTAATACGCCATTTAAAGAGGTGGCTTTCTTTAGCAAGGATTTTGGTATCTTCTAGGCGAATATGGTATCTTGTTTTAAGGGAGTGTTCAACTAGGGCATATGTGCAGATGCATTCATTCTTAATGTCAGCTCCATCTTCTTTTATCCTAATCTGGAAGGAGCAACCAGTTTCACCGATGTAACATTTTCCGCATGAGAACTCTATTTTGTAGATTCCTTTGCTTTTGTGAGGGTCAAGTTTGTCTTTGACGGATATCATATTATGTTTGATGGTTTCAAGTGGTTTGAAGGAGGTCTTAATCTCTTTTTTTCTGAGGTCTCTTGCAATCTTATCGGTCACTCCTTATATGTAAGAGAGGCATGCATCTTTTATGGTTCTGGTCTTTTGGGACGGTGGGATTATCATAGGTTTTTTCTAGGGCTCTATTTATTGCATTCCTAATGTCTTTTTGTTTATAACCTATGTTCTTAAAATTCTTGGTAAGGCGATTTGTTTCTTTATCCAGGTGTGCTTCATCTGATATTCTTATGGCTCTAGTGGCTAAGGTTTTTAAGACAACTAGTTTCTGGTTGGGGTGGTGATGGGAGTTAGTGTGGAGATAGTTCTTAGTGTGGGTCTTTTCTCTCTAAAATTCATTTCCTAGATCCCCATTATTTTTCCTCTTTTCCACTTTAAATGTTTTAGGTGGATTGAGTCTAGGGCTCTCTTTTCAAATTTTTCCATGAAAAGGTTGGCAACAATGGGGGATAATGGGGAGCTCATTGCTACGCCGCTAGTTTTCTAATAGAATTCTCCTTGGAGAGCCCATTGCTATGCCACTAGTTTTCTCATAGAATTTTCAATGAAAGTGTTGTCAACAATGGGGGACAATGGGGAGCCCATTTCTACGCCACTGGTGGCCATTCTGATCAATCATGAAAACTCCAACCACAAAAATTTTATTAATCACATTATTGAGTTTTTTAGTATAGGATTCACACCAAGAGAATTTACTATTGTGTAGAAGAAAAAATTGGTTGTCAGAGATATAGATTATGAGTTGATTGCAGGTCATTTATAAAAAATTGGAGTAGATAACATCTTGAGGAGATGTGTGATGGAGAATGAAAGACCCATTATTTTGGCAGAGGCGCATGAAGGGATTGTAGGAGGAAACTACACAGGAAAAGATATCGTGCATAAGGTATTGCACACACGATTATGGTGGCCAACAGTTTATAAGGATTCAAAGGAATATTTTCAGAAGTGTGATGTTTTTCAAAGAGTTGGGAAGCCATCCATAAGGAATTATATTCCACAGAGACCACAAGTTTCCTTACAAGTATTCAATAAATGAGAAATAGATTTTCTAGGTCCAATTAATCTACCAACAAGAAGATCAGGAGCTAGCTATATTATTTCAGTGATAGAATACTTGACCAGATGGGCAGAATAAGCATCGATGAATGATTGTGATGCAGAAACTGCAACACACTTTTTATTTGAGAATATAGTGACAAGGCTTGGATGCACAAGAATGTTGATGAGTGATCAGGGGACTGACTTCATTAACAATACAATTGAGAAAATGCTTGAGGAGTTTGAGATATACCACCAAAAGAGTACTCCTCATCACCCTAAAGCAAATGGAGTAGTGGAATCCTTTGACAAAATTTTTGAGAATGTCTTAACAAATATTTGTAATGTGAATAGATATTATTGGGATTTTAAAGTACCAACAATACTTTAGGCTTATTATACTACCTACAAGAATATAATAGGGCATAAACCCTTTAGTATGGTGTACGGATAGGAAACAATATTTCCTTTAGATTATTTGATACCAATTATGTGCATAGCATTAATCACAAATATGAATGAAAGTGGCGCAATGTAGGAAACATTGTCCCAATTGATGGAATTTGAATAAGATAGAATCATAGAAAGATTTCATAAGGAGGTACAGAAAGAAAAGGATAAAGCATGGAATGACAAAAATATTAAGAAGAATAAATTCAAGGTAGGATAGATGGTTCTCCTCTATGACGATAAGTATTTGAAGCACCCAGGGAAGTTCAAAATGCTTTGGCTAGAGCCATATCAGATAAAGTCTATCACAAATGGAGGTTTTGTACAGTTGGAACTCATAGAAGGAAAGAAAATTCAAGGAAGGGTGAATGGTAGTCGACTAAATCCATATAGGGACAGTCGACCCACTTACTCTCAATAGTTGCAATGTTGTAAGTATAATTCTACATACTTTTAACATCCCCATACACCAACAGGTCAGGCATCGTCACTTAGTAAACATCTTTTTGTATAAATATTCACATATAAACTTAATAGGAAATGAAAAATATAATATGGAAATATACATGTAGCAAAAAACATGATATTATTACAAGAATCATAGACATGCACTTAAATACCAATTTGTAACATCCCCGACCACCCAGGTCGGGCCATGTTGCTCAAGAAAACTATCATACTCGAATACACACACACACACACACATATAGATAATGCAATTTTAAACAAACATAAACATTATGTTCATACACATATTCGTGCAGAAGAGATCATAATACATACAAATTTAACAGATGATTTACTTTATGCTATTACACAACATAATGCAGAAATAACAGTAAAAGCATACATGCAATATTCATAGGAAAAACCATAATCATAACATCATATATAAATACCTAACATGTAACCAAACTTGGAAATGGTACTTATATTTTAATTGCAGTACACCAACTTCATGCATACCTTCCACGAACCTTCCAACATTAGACCACACTGCTCATCACTCTCAACGGTGGGTCACCCCCGAGATGGGACTAAAATTCACCCATGTAAAACGGATTCCTAGACTAGACTGAGGCTACGGGAAACTACACAATGCAACATAAAGGATTCTCTCCAAGGAGCTTGCTTATGCCCACAACTCATAGACTCTCATTCCCCACATGCATGTCCCACCCAAGGAAGTAAACACCTTCACTATTCCACATTCCATCGATGCTCCACTTCCCTTCCAGGGCTTAAGAAATAGGTCGAACCAAGAATTTTCAAAGCTCTGTAGCTGCTGTTGGACTCCCTCCAGGAGGAATCACTTCCTAAGCAAACTCTCTCACTTGGAAAGAGTTTCTCACATTCATGAAAACTTGACTCTTCAAACCACAACAACAAAAATCGAGTAAGGCAAGGGGACGAATCAACAAATTACAGAGCTTCACAGTGGTCGAAATTAATTTGGATGCATGCTTGACTGGTGCATGCGTAAACTACTCAAGGAATGGCCATAATCCTGAGGATCATCTCGTGGAAAATGAAAATGGCCAACCTGGTCGGAATTCTCATAGAGAGAAAAATGGTGAGAATGGTCAGACTTCAAAATCGCAAGAATGGTGAGAGTGAACGGAATACAAAATTTTGAGAATGGTGAGAGTGAACTGAATACAAAATCAGGAGAATGGTGAGAGTGAACCGAATACCGAATCGTGAGAATGGTGAGAGTGAACCGAATAGAGAATTGTGAGAATGGTGAGAGTGAACCAAATAAAGAATCGTGAGAATGTTGAGAGTGAACCGGACATAGAATCGTGAGAATGGTGAGAGTGAACCCCCACAACGATGGAAATCCCCACATAAATATGCATGCGTCTTGGGTGACACTTGGCTCTCCAGGAGCTTGTTCCTCTCCACTTGGAGTTTTTTTCTCTACCCAAAGGAACTTAGGATAACTGGTTTATTTCCCAACTTTATTATTTTAAGGAATTACATTATAATATTCCCTTGGGTTAAGCCCTCAATCTTAGCCCCTCTTTCCTAACCTCATAGCCCCATCCCTTTCCCTACTGAGTGGAGCTTAGCCCCCCATAAATATTTCTTTGTGGTCGGTCTACACACAACGATGTATTTCATTAACAATCTACATAATCACATATACAAAATGAGGCCCACTGGCCTTAGCATCTAGGATCTCCAGCCTAATAAAAACATAACAGTACCATCTTATAATTACTTGGATCACCAACCTATAAAAATCATTACATTTCACAATTACAACTAGGGCTCGGCCTTGGGATATTACAATCCCCTCCCCTTATTTTTGCACTGTCCTCAGTGAAACTCATTTACACAACATCAACAAGATTTTCAAAATCTTCAAAAAGATGCGGGTATTATTCCCACATAGCATATTCGTGCTCCCATGTTTCATCCTCAAGACCGTACCAGGTCCACTGGACCTTTACAAGACATATGGATGAATTTTGGAGTTGCTTTCTTTTTCGGTCCAATATGCACACCAGATGCACTTGTAAAGTGCCTTCTTGTCCCACTTGAATCACATTCCAATCAATCACATGATTAGGATAAATTATATATTTCTTGAGAAATGACACATGAAATACATTATGTATATACATAGATGTAGGCAATACAAGCATATAATATACTGGACCAATCCTCTCTAGGATTTCAAATGATCCANCTCCACTTGAAGTTTTTTTCTCTACCCAAAGGAACTTAGGATAACTGGTTTATTTCCCAACTTTATTATTTTAAGGAATTACATTATAATATTCCCTTGGGTTAAGCCCTCAATCTTAGACCCTCTTTCCTAACCTCATAGCCCCATCCCTTTCCCTACTGAGTGGAGCTTAGCCCCCCATAAATATTTCTTTGTGGTCGGTCTACACACAACGATGTATTTCATTAACAATCTACATAATCACATATACAAAATGAGGCCCACTGGCCTTAGCATCTAGGATCTCCATCCTAATAAAAACATAACAGTACCATCTTATAATTACTTGGATCACCAACCTATAAAAATCATTACATTTCACAATTACAACTAGGGCTCGGCCTTGGGATATTACAATCCCCTCCCCTTATTTTTTCACTGTCCTCAATGAAACTCATTTACACAACATCAACAAGATTTTCAAAATCTTCAAAAAGATGCAGGTATTATTCCCACATAGCATATTCGTGATCCCATGTTTCATCCTCAAGACCGTACCAGGTCCACTGGACCTTTACAAGACATATGGCTGAATTTTGGAGTTGCTTTCTTTTTCGGTCCAATATGCACACCAGATGCACTTGTAAAGTGCCTTCTTGTCCCACTTGAATCGCATTCCAATCAATCACATGATTAGGATAAATTATATATTTCTTGAGAAATGACACATGAAATACATTATGTATATACATATATGTAGGCAATACAAGCATATAATATACTGGACCAATCCTCTCTAGGATTTCAAATGATCCACAGTATATGGCTGCCAACTTGGAACATTCTCCCTGCTTCAGGGAACTTCTGTTGGATTTCACCTTCAGGAAAACATTATCACCCACTTTAAAATCCTTGGTAGTTTTGTTCTTGTCAGCATATATTTTCTTCCTGTCTTGGGTAGCCTTCAAATTATACTTAATCTTTAACAATTTCTCTTCCATTTACCTAAGCAATCTGGCACAATTATTTCTCTATGAACTGGGTTGTCCCAGCTTATGGGTGTGTTGCACTTTCTTCCATAAAGTGCCACAAATAAGCTCATCTTCAGTGATGCTTGGTACCCATTGTTGTAATGAAACTATACCAAGTGTCGGTAGTCTTCCCATCTGCATGGTTTCTCAATCACATACATTCTTAACATATATTCTATCACTTAAATTACTCTTTCTTTTTGTCCATCAAACTCAGGATGATAAGTTGTGATGAAGTTTAGATTTGTTCTAAACCCTTTGAATAACCCCTTCCAAAACTTTGGGGTAAACTTTGGGTCTTTGTCAGACACAATTGTATTGGGTATTCCATGAAAGCATGCTAGTTCCCTCATGTAAACATCAACAACATTGGTTTCCTTGTRARTAACCTTCATAGGAATGAAATGGGAAAATTTAGTAAGCTTTTCCACCACTGCCATGATTGCATCATGCTGCTTGCTTGTTCTAGGAAATTTCGTGATGAAATCCATTGTCACCACTTYCCACTTCCACTAAGGAATGGGTAATGGATGCAACAACCCTTTTGGGTGTCTATGCTCAGCCTTGACCTTTTCACACTCCAAGAATTTATCTATGTATTCAACAATTTTCCTCTTCATTCCTGACCAATAATATTGTCTCTTGACTGCTGAAATTGTTTTCTGATATCCTAGGTGTCCCACATAAGGTACATTGTGCATTTATTTTAAAATCACACTCCTCATTTCATGAGAATTGGGTACATATACGTTTTTTCTGTACAAGAGAATTCCATCAATCCCCAATTCATAATATTCATATTTCTACTGCATTTTACCTTGCCACAATTTTGTTACCAATTTCATGTATTGCAAATCAACTTTTGCAGCCTCAAAATTTATTCCTTTAAAATCCGTTTGATACATACTAATGGTTGTAGAATGTAGTTCATGCACTCTTCTGCTGAGTGCATCAACCACTGTGTTCTCCTTTCCTTTGATGTTCATGATATCAAAGTCATACTCATAGAGGAATTCCAACCATCTACTTTGCCTAGCATTTAAACTTGGTTGTTCAAACAAAAATTTCAGACCATTATGGTCTATCCTTAGCTCAAACCTATTTCCTATGAGGTAGTGGCTCGACTTCTTTAAAGTGTGTAATACGGTTGCCAACTCCAAATCATGAGTGACAAAGAGCCTTTCATGCTCTTTCAATTTCCTAGACTCAAAACATATCGCAAATCTGTTATGACTAAGGACTCCACCAAGTCCTTCTTTGCATTCATCTATGAAAACCACAAAATATTCATTCGGATCAGCAATCTGCAGAATTAGAGAACTGGTTAACAACCACTTCAATTGTTGGAAGCTCATTTCACATTCTGTTGTCCATTAAAACTTATTCCCCTTCCTTTGCAAG
>JASDQU010713381.1:13213-27252 GCA_032191745.1 Picea mariana
ACCCAACCAACAATGGTAGAATCCACAAAGAACTTGACAAAAGAGAAGATGAAGAAAATGATTGGGGAATTACAAAAACAAAATTAGGAACTTCAACAGGAAGTGAAGGAATATCAACTCTTGGATAGATATATCAAAAAGGAAAATGAGCAGTTGAAAGCAACCAGCCAACAAATTCAAGACGACCATGAAGAGACCTCTAACAAGCTCAAGAAGGTATTACGACTCCTACAATATGTTAGAGTCATCAAAAGAGAGCTAAGAGAAGAGGCTTCAGCCATCAATATCATTGATCCACCAAAGTAAAGAACACAGTCTCAAGTTTTGAAAAATTTTGGGTTTTTCTTTCGGTTGCATGAGGACATGCAATGATTTTGGCATGGGGGAATGTTGAGACCTGGAATTGACATCCCTATTACCCTATTATACTCTACACCTATACCCTTTTTGGACTATCTAAAGCTTGAGTGAATGAAAAGAATGCTACCAATTGCCAATAATAAGGTCATAAGGTAAAGTATGGTTAATTCATGTATTTTGTGGTTTATTGAGTTAAGGAATTTAATATTTCATGTACTAATAATCGAATTGTCATGTGTGGATCCTTGACCTCTAGATTGTCTAGCGTTCCTAGGCCAGCTCAGCCATCCAGTACCTGCGCACCAAAATTGCTATTGTCTTATCCGGTACCAAACACCCTCAATACTAAATCTTACCTGTGGTGATCCGGTACCAACAACCTTACTCTGTCATGATCCGGTACCACCTTTTGCGCCTTGTCGTGATCCAGTACAATCTGCCTGTTACGATCCGGTACTGATATAGAAGAGCCTAATGCACTAAGTTAAGAGCCAGATCTCACCTAAGTCAATTGGTGGATGTCTATTCATTCAACAAGGCTATGATAAGAACGGTTTGTTAATTGCCTCATCCTCATGCACTTCGTGTCATGAGAATGAAGCTAAAGATGTAACCGAATGATAAAACTTAAACAACTAATTGATTTGCAAATCACTTCATCTCCTTGTGTTTCACGATGAAAACTATTAAATAGCCGTGGCAAGGATGGTAGAAGAGAGAAGAGTTAGCATATCATCATTATGTAAGCAGCGTGTGATAGTACAGAACATATCCTGAGTGAAGATTAATGAAATATTATTTTATCTCTATATTCTAATTATCTCTGATTAAGAATGAGTTGAGTTGTCAAAGAGAGTTTTGATTTTATGTTTTGAAGTGTGAGTGAGGATAATGTGTGTGTCAATAGAAAGCTTTCTGTAGACTTTAGCAGCTGATCTGTTGAAGCAGCAAGGGCCCACTGCCCAACAAAGGTCAGCCTCTTCGTAGATTAACAGTAGTATCTGTTTTCAGTAGTATAAATATTGCATTAACTAAAGCTTTAACTCAATAGTATAAACATTGCATTGCATCAGTGTTTGTTTAGAGATCTTTAATTGCTCTATTTTCACCTATGCTCTATTTTTGTTTCATGAATTTGATTTCCTTGAGTGATCATAGCTGTAGGCAACAATAGTCAAAACTACTTGGATAAGAACTAGTGAAGTTCAATGAGAAACACAACAGAACCAACATATTGATTATTGAACTACCTATGCTATGCTGAGTGGTGTGTGATTTCCCTTCGGAAAGTGTGGATTGTATAGTTAGTTTTCTGGGTCAGACATCAGAGTTGGTCTATCAAACCAAATTCCATCTCATACTTGCATGTGCCATAATGGAATATATAGCCTCTTTGTGAAAGACAACCAAAGTGCATTGAAGTTTGTTATTTTGATTTGTTTCCAGCACACATAATCTAGTTTGATTCTATACTCATGACATTAGGAATTACCTCTCTTACTGGTGTCTTGTAACTCTATTGATTACGAATCCCGGATTGATAATTAATGAGTGCATTATATTAGACATATAAGTAGCACAACAATTATCCTCATCATTCTTAATGTAACATTTACTTCCAAAAATTATAAAGTGTTTTACAGATGTTGGTCTGCCAAACCATAGTTCATAAGAAGTTTTGTCATGGTTGGGTCTCAATTGATCTCGATTAAGTATGTGGATTGTTGTGTAGATTTCATCTCTCTAGAATTTGTCTGTAAGTTTGGATTCATTTAAAATGGTTTTTGCAACTTCTTGAACTGTTCTGTTTTTTCTTTCCACCACTCCATTTTGTTGAGGAGTCTCAGGAGCTGAAAACTGTCTTTTGATGCCATGATTTTCATAGAATTGAATGAACTCTTTAAAGGTGAATTCTCCTCCATTGTATGATCTCAGACATTTAATTTTGAGATCGGTTTCATTTTCTACAAGGAATTTGTATGTTTTAAACTTCTCAAAGGCTTATAATTTTTCTTTTAGAAAGTATACCCAGGTCATTCTTGTGTAATTATCAATGATCAACGTAAAATAATTTTCACCATAAACACTTTTAGTTATAGTAGGTCCACATATATCCCTGTGAATAATTTCTAATGGTTTTGTTGTGGAATGCTCTTTTGTTTTGAAACTAACTTTTGTCTTCTTCCCTATTTGACAATGTTTACAAATAGGATTTGAAGGCTTTATAATCTTTGGAAGATCCCTTACTGCCTCCTTCTTATTGGATTTGATTAAGTTTTCAAAGCTTATATGTCCCAACCTTCTATGCCATAGCCAACTTTCATATTCTTGACCTAAACAACATTTGTCTTCTCCTTCCATGTCAAGGATGCACACATTGTTGGATGTTCTTGGTGCAACTGCCACTAGCTTCGCTGTATCTTCTCTTATTATCTCACATTTATGAGAATAAAAGGTAAGTATGTGGCCTTGATCACATTTTTGACTTACACTTAGGAGATTAGGCTTAATATTTTCTACTAAAAATACATTTTCTGCTTTGGCCTTGTTATTCCCTAGGTTAACAGTGCCTTTTCCAATTATCTTGGCTGACACATTATCTCCAAAGGTGACTTTTCCTTTTTATTTCTTCGTTAACTTGAGAAATTTTATTTGATCTCTAGTCATGTGTTTATAACATCCATTGTCTATACACCACTGGCATCCTTTGTTTTTGGCATACAGGGCTACTTTACACTATGTTTTCTCTACTTGCTTTTTCTTCCATATCTTTTTATTGTTGGGAATATTGATCTCTTTGACATACTTTGAAGATCTACATTCATTGGCTTCATGTCCATAGTTATAAAATTTGAGGCGTTCCATATTGTAATATTTTAATGGAGAGAATGAATTATATTTTCTTTTATATATATTGAACTGCTGACTTCTTTGGACATTTTTTCGATTGTGCCTTGTATAGGCTTTACAATGTACTACTTTGTGTCCAAAATTATTGCAGGAATAGCAATATCCAAAGAGATATATTGATATCTATTAGAGGGATTTCTTCTGGTGATTGTATTCTTCTTTTCATATTTTTCTTTAGTAGGGGGTCTGTATTTCTGTTTATTTGAGACGGTCTCCAATGGAATCATCCTTGCCTTATTATTTTCTCTTCTTAAGGGGATTTTAAGAGCATCAACATAACTGATTGATCTTTTGATAGATCCTTGTGATGTAGAAGTTGAGTCTTGGGTGTAACCCAAACTAGTCTTGTTGTTTGATGACCTTTGAATACTGAGAATTTCATCCAAGATCTTTGAACTATTTTCAAATTTTGACCCCTTCTTTTCTTTCTCAAGTTCACTTTTTATCTGCTCAATCTCAGCTTCTAGCTTCTCACGTACTTGTTCTCTATCATTGAGTTGTTTTAAAATGACTTCTTCAATTCTTTTAGCTTCTAGGAGTTGGGATTTCAAATCATTGATGATCTGTTCCGATTCTTTGATGGATCTTGATGCATATATTTCTCTTGATTGTTGTGATTCTTCAAACTCTTAAAGTTGTGCCCTTAGTAGCTTGTTCTTCTTTTTATACTTTCTTAGTTCCTCTAGAGCACTATTTAGTTCTGCTTCTAGGTCTACTTCTCCTTCAAATTTAAAGTTTTCTTCATTATCTACATCATTATTTTGAGTGTTCATTCCCATAAATAGAAGGTATGTATCTTCATCTTCACTTTTTTCAGAAGAGATGTTGCTCTCTTTGGTGTAGAAATTCTTCTTTTGTTTGTAGTATTTCTTTTCGTTCGTTGTCTTACCCTTCTTATGTTATTTATGATTCTGAATTTCCTCATCATCACTATCCTCCTGCTTGGATATGGACATTTGTTAGCAAAGTGTCCAACTTTTCCATAGTTGAAGCATATCAGAGGAAACTTCCCCTTGTATTTATTAGTCTCTTTCTTGATTTTTTTCAAGAAGTTGGCAATTTATTCATTAGATATATCTGTTAACTCTTCATTAGACATATGTTCTTGTTTCTTCTTTGTGTTAGATGCCTTAAAAGTTGTTTCTTCCTTTGATTTTTTTTCATTCCCTGTTCTCATCTCATATGTCGTAAGAATTCCATGGAGCCGATCTACTGTGAGTTAGTCAAGTTTTAGTCTATCTTCAATTGTGGAAATCTCATTAAACCTCATAGGCAATGACCTTAAGATATTTTGTACAATAGGTTTGTCTGGAAATTATTCTCATGCTGCTCTGATTGAGTTAACTACCTCATCTACCCTATGAAGGTATTCAAAAATGTTCTCTTCTTCTTTCATCTTCAAATTTTCAAATTGAGCTCTGTAGATTTGTAGTTTGGCTTCCTTGACTTTGCTATCTCCTTCATATACAACCTCCAGTTTTTCCCAGATCTTCTTAGCTGACTTACAATTCATTACCTTCACAAATATAGAATTTGCTTATCCTCCTAGAATGGCATTGATTTCTCTTGAATTTTCATTGCAAATCTTCTTTCTTGTAGTATCTGTAGGTGGAGTAGTTGGTGCAGTGTAATCATCTACAACAGATTGCCAAACATAAAAACCAAGAGCCAATAGGTATATTTTTATTCTTATTTTCAAGAGAGCATAACCACCTTCGTTAAACAATGGTGCTTTGTTGGAAGATATTACCTCTTGCTGATCCATTTATTTCAGGATCTACCTTCCAGTTATTAGACTGTGTTGAAGGTACTCGCTTGGATACCAATTGTTGGAAATATTGAAGGGGGGGGGGGTGAATCAATATTACCTTTTAAAAAAAATTAGTAATTGCTTTGTTATTTTATTAGTCACCACAATTTATCAACAATGTACTTGTATTTAAAATCAATTATATAAATATAATTAACAAGAATTACAAGGCTTATAAAGAATAATCTGATATTGTGAAGGGCACCAATCCTCTTTAGAGCACTAACTCTTGGAGACACAAATCCCCTTATTCATGGCACCAAACCTAGGAAGCACCAACTCCCTTGCTTTAGGGCACCAACGCTAGGAAGAACCAACTCCCTTGTTTTTAGGGCACAAACCCTAGGAAGCACCAACTCCCTTGTTTTTAGGGCACAAACCCTAGGAAGCACCAACTCCCTTGATTTAGGGCACCAACCCTAGGAAACACCAACTCCCTTGTTTTTAGGGCACCAACCCTAGGAAGCACCAACTCCCTTGTTTTACACTTTACTTAGTAAAGGATATTAATCCTTCCTTGCTCCTCCCTTCCACCCTCACAAGATAAGTATCTTCAACTTTCCTTATTGGACTCTACTTCTACTTTTGACCTTCTGATTTGGACTGTAGAGACACTTTCTTCTCACCATTTGTTCTTGTTTATATAGTCTTCCAACTGGTATGAGATTTGAAGCATTGTGTCCCTTATTTTGAACCATTTCACCTCTTCATTTAAATGATAATATTAAGCTTTAAATGATATATTTTTCCTTTTTATTCTTTATTCATAATGCTCATGATTTAACTCTTCTTTAATCATGATTTTGTATTGGTTCATTAGTCTACAGATCTCGAATTGTTGTGAATTCGAGTCTTAATCAATAGGCACTCCCTTCAAACCCAAATTCATGTGACCGTGAGCTTGAAACCATGAGCTTATCCATTCCAAGAATTGTAATATTAGCACTTTCTTCTTCCGCCCCTATTCTTCTACATGGGACCATATTTAAACATTCAAGGGATTATTTACTTCTATCCCCTTTAGATTCTTTATCTTTATCACGTGACCGATGTTGGAACTAGGTTCTCCGGTACTTCATCCTTCCGGACTTTCGCCCCTTGTAGTCATTCAATCCTCTCGGAGTACATTTCGCCAAAGTGTGTATATTGTATTCACTAGTAGATAGACCGATAAATATTTAATATTTCGTTAGATGGACGATCATGGCTTTTCTAGAGGCTTCAAACAAATCGACAGTCGGGACTTAATCAAGAGTTGATATGAACGGTTCTCGTTCACTCTGGGACTTTGACTATTCATGGCTCTATGATTCTGGAGTAGAGCAATTTCCTCTGGAGATTTACCTACCAAATAAGTCATAGAATTTCAATGACCTCTTGCTATCGGTTAACACCTTCACTTACACTATCTTTCCACTATGCTTGATCAACAGTCGAGAACTCTCTTGAATGAGATCAACGGTTAGTGTTACTTCATGATTCATGCTTATTCTATCCTTCTGTTGTACATGATCGTACATATAAGAAATATTCCATAGGATCTTATATCAATGGTCAAATGCTAATTTGTGACTTCGGCCTTCGACACTTCAGATATTTTAGCTGGTAGGAGAAGCTAGATATCCCCGGAGGATGCAGTCCCAGAGTGACGTGGCTTGATGACGTGACTGTTGACATGGTACTGGATGAGTGGTTTCCATGTGTCACTTTGATTCATGACTTTCGTATACCTAATGTGACAACTATACCTTGACACTTGTCACCAGCTAATTGGGCCACGTGTCATATTTGTCTTATGCCACATGTCTCCCTCCTAGATCACGAATTTACACTTTGTGGCTTTGGTACTTCGTAGCTTTGAGAGTTTTGACACTTTTATACCATCCTTTGATCATTGTGAAAGTGTCAAATATATCTATCACCATAGATATTTCCTTGTACTGATCAACGACTTCTGTTAACTCCGGGGCTCCGAAGTTTGGGATTTCTTGGTTTATCTAAGATTTTTATTGGCGGAGTAGGTCAACGCTAGATTTGACCACCTTCTTCCTTTTTTCACGATCCGACGGTTTCAATATTCATTCTATATCAATAGTTGAAAATATTTTCTTGCTATTCCTCTGATCCGACGGTCGAATGGAGTTTGTGACTTCGGTGTTTTGACCTTCGGGTAAACTCACATGTTTCAGACTCCTTTTTGTCGGAGTGGTAAACGTCAGAGTTGACCACCTTCTTTCCTTTAGTGTGATCTGATAGTTGAGATTTAATCCTTCCCAACCTCTGACTTTACCTCAATCTAATGATCATGGATTGTCCCAAATTAGGAATGAACGACTCATGTAACTCAATATTTTACAAAAGGATTTTTCGGTGTAGGATCGGGATTCTACGCGAATTGATACATTATTTCTCCCGAGCTTTGATATCATCACCTACACTCTGTTGAAATCAATGACAATATCATACCACTATATCCAACATTGGGGGTGTTGATAATAATTTTATGTTTCTACCTACCAAAAATTGCATTCATTCGATGCACACATTTCTAGAAATAACCAAAAAGGTTGTAGGATACGATGAAAAATTTATTGAAAAATATGAACTAGATTTTCTTGAAATTTTGTGTTTTTTTCTCTCATTGTAGTTCTTATCTCCTCCAAATTTCATGGCCATCCGATGCATGGTTCTTGAGAAATAAGTAAAATGGATGTAGGTGATGGTGGCCAATTTCTCAAAAAATATGAATTGGATTTGTTTCAAAATTTTATGAGTTTATTCAGCTTTCCTTCGTGCATTTCTCCTCCATATTTTATGTCCATCCGATGCATGTTTTTCAAGATATAAGAAAATTAATGCTGCACTTGGTTAAAAATAGAGTTTTGGAAATTGCTAGTTTTCAAACAAATTGTTGTACTTTGTTTTCTATTGTAGTTGAGGCAAGCTTCCTGTTCTGTAGTTGTTCTTAATGTTGGTGGTTTAGCCTTCCACAAGCTACTCATAACTCTTTTATTTGTTTCCTAATATCTTTCTCCATGCATAGACTGTGTAATATGTTGTATCCATGCATTTTTGTTCATAAAACTGCGGGAATTTTTTTTTTTGACGTGACATGCAAATGATCCACAACGAGAATGCTTTTCCACAACCATCAACTGAATTGTGTTGTGTGTGATTTTATACCATGGATTACATTTGAAAAAGTTTCCAACTTGTAACTTACATAGTAGCTTGAAAATATGTATAGTGAACTTCCTCTACAAAACATAAGAAAGGGAAACATGTGTGCAAGAGTACTTTGAGCACATTTGTGAATAGTCCTGAATATGGATATACATGAAATAAATCAACCATCAACAATAAAATTATCATCTAGAGAAGAAAATGTTTGATAGAATGTCTTAAAATGCTTGTATGCAATGTTAACATCTTCTATGTCACACATTTCCTGCACATTGTGCACAGAAAGTTGGGGAATGCCACAATCCACAATGATAATTCCAAAATATGATGCTAATATAGGAACAATTTTCAAGCCACACCCCATGTCATTCCTCACAAAAAATTATTTGCAACTTCGTTAAAAATAAAGGATGTCAAAGTGTTTGTTTCCTCTCGTGATTTCTGAGTTAATCATTTGGGAATATTTCCAAAGATCTTGTTCTTGATTTAAGAATGCATGTGATATCTTCTTGATTCTTGAAACACATTATAGAACTATGACTGGTAGGCATGCCTTATTTCATCTGCCATGCAACTTCTAGTGTATTCACAAAACTCAAGTGTGTGCATAACTATTCTTTTGCACGCATGCAATCTTTATCCCAAAAATTTGGGTGCCAACAGAAAGAACCCAAGAAAGAGAAGCCAAGTTCTAGTACCATAAACCCTTCACAAAATTTATTCAAAATGGAAGAAAAAGTGGACATAAATCCATACCAAGGTGAGACAAATGAATTAGAACTAAATCATTGGTTGCAACAACTAGAAGTTTATTTCAACATTCACAATATAGATGAAGAAAAAAAGATATCATCTACCATACTAGAGTTAGAGGGCCATGCTTTAACTTGGTGGGAAATCCATATAGAAACACTTAGGTTGGAGGGTGATCTGGGAGTAACTAGGTGGGAGGACTTCAAAACCCTCATCAAGTCCCAAGGTAGAGGACCAATGGATCTAGTGGCACTACTTCATGTAGAAGCAAGGGTAGAGTGTACAAGAGTACAACACCAAGTTTAGAAAGATGGACATCATGTTGGGTATCTCTTCCATGAGCCCAAATGTACTCAAATATCTAGGGGATCTAGATAGAAATATATGAAAGAAAGTTATGCTTTTCAATCCAAGGATAGTGGATGAGGCATGTGCACAGAAAAAATATTTGGAAAAATAGGCCACAAGAAAGGGTATCCAAGTGGTTCCAAGCAGAAACAGCACTAGGAAGCTTCCAATGAGGGGAAGAAGCAGTGGAAAGGGGGAATGTATAAGAATAAAATATCCACTATGCATTAGTGCAAGGATCCTAACGACCATTGTAACCATTGAAATAATAATAATAATAATATATTTTTAAGGTCACGGCCAAGCCATACACCAAATTGGTGTATGAGACCCCCTTCGCCCAATGATTTGACTGGTAAAGTCTATGGAGGTATATATACCCTACCCCCCTCTGTATTTGAACTTGTGACCTCTTAGGAGGAAACACATGTTCTTAACCATTAGGCCCACTCAGGATGTAAGGAAAAGTGTTGGAAACTACATCCAGAGTTGAACCCAAATAAATGAAGGAAGGATGCAAAGAAAAATAATCTTCTAGCCATGGATTTGAGCAATCAGGTTGAAATCATCTTTGATGTGGATGAGAATATTGTCTGCACATAAGTGCAAAAGTAGGTCAATCGAAGTATCCTTTATCACTAGGAAGAGAAGGAGATGAACAAACTCTTCCACATCAAGATACATGTCAAGAAGACCAAGATAGATGCTCTGTTCAACTCTAGTTCACAGGATAATATCATAGAAATGGATTTGGTAAGAAATATTGGATTGGATTTTCACAATCATCCTAACCCTTATCCATTGGGTTGGGTAAACAAGGATGTAGAGATCAAGGTAAAAAAATATTGTAAGATTAAATTTGTTGTAAGTGTAGACTTTATTGATGAAGTGGTGTTGGATGTAATACCCTTGGACGTGTGTGATGTAGTGTTTGGGATCCCCTACATGGATATGAGAGATGCAATATTCATGTGGAGAGACAACCAATACTACCTGATCAAGGATGGGAAGTCCTACATAATCAACACACACAAAGTTAAATCGAAGATCTCACTGGTAAGTGAAAACCAAGCCAAGAAGTTGATTAGTTCCAGTAAGAAATATGTTTTACTTTTCTTAAGAGAAAACCAATATGATGATAAGTCAATAAGAGAAAGGAATCCTTGGAGGGTTGTACTAAGGAGAAGAAACATCCATTGGAGGAGTTTCCATAGGCATACGAAGGAGTGTTCCAGGAGCCTAAAAGGATACCACCCAAGAGGGAAGTGGAGCATGAAATACAATTATTGATAGACTCCCCATTGTCAAATATTGGGATGTATAGACATCGCATTCAGGAAGAAAATGAAGTGAATAATCAATTGTAACAGTTGTTGGAGTAGGGTGTGATTCATCATATCACCTCACCTCGTGGGTCACCCATCATAATTGTACTAAAGAAGGATGGGACTTGGAAAATGTGTATTGACTATAGATAATTGAACAAGATTACACTAAAAATCCAATACCCTCTACCTAGGATTGATGATCTATTAGATCAATTGGAGCCCACACAATATTTCACCAAGTTAGATCTCAAATCATGATACAACCAGGTAAGCATCAAGGAAGAAAACACCTAGAAGAATACCTTCAAGACAAGGAAAGGTTTGTATGAATGGTTGATCATGCCATTTGGTTTTTGTAATGCACTAGATACATTTATGAGATTGATGAATGATGTATTACACCCATATCTAGATCCATTTGTTATAGTCTATTTAGATGATATATTGGTTTATAGTGCTACCTAGGAAGAGCACATCTCACATCTCATGCAGGTGTTAGAGACTCTAAAGAAGCACCAACTGCTAACTAATCTCAATAAATGTGAGTTTTCTTAGTATTATTTAGTATATTTGGGATATGTGATTGGTGGATGGGAGCTAAAGACAAATCCCGCACAGATGGAGGCCATCATGAAATGGATAGTTCCTATAAATTTCACTGAAGTTAGGAGTTTTGTTGGAGTAGAAGGGTACTTGCAAAATTTCATAGCTTCATTTTCAGCAGTAGTTGCACCACTCCACACCATAACAAGGAGTGGTAAGAGTTTCCAGTGGAGGAAGAATTAGTAGAAGAATTTCAATGAGATGAAAATAAATATTACTCAAGAACAAGTTCTCACATTACCAAATTGCAAAATCCTTTCAAAGTGGAGACAGATGAAAATGGGTGCTATGCCATGGGAGCAGTTTTGATGCAAGAAGGAAGGCCTATATGCTATCATTCTGAATTATTTCATGGGGAATTTCTAAACTACCCTACCTATGAAAAGGAATACTATGCCTTGGTTAAATATGTCAAGAAGTGGAAGCACTATTTGATGGGTGAGGAGACCATCATCCACACAGATCACCAATTGATACATTATTTGCATGCCCAGAGTAAGCTACAACAAACCAGACATTACGAGTGGATGGGGTTTTTACAACAATTTGATCTAGTCATCAAGTATAAGAAGGGTAGCACAAACAGGTTGGAAAACATGATTTCAAGGCCACCCACATCCAATATTACATCTTTGGGAACTTTTATTCACATGGAATCCTTTACCCATGATGCATACATAGAGGCATACACAAAATATGAGGATTTCAAGGAGGCGTTTTAGCAACTACAAGGAAAAAATCATATAGAATAAGGTGATGACAAGGTAAACTATCATTTCCAGAATGGGTTACTCTACAAAATCTATAAGTTATGTGTCCCTAAATATGAATGACTACAACTTAATAGAGAGGCTCACACCTTCAAGGTTGCAGGGCATTTTGGTGTTGGGAAGACAATTGCCAACTTTTAGAGGTATGTTTAATATACCAGAATGCAAGAAGATGTAGCATGTTATATTATAGAATGTATACTTTGTTGTACCAACAAGCCCAGTGATAGGAATCAAGGTCTATACCATCCCTTACCTGTACCCACTCGACCTTAGGAAATAATTTCCATGGATTTTGTGGGAGATTTACCAACAACCAAGAAGGGACATGACTATCTATTTTTGGTAGTTGAAAGGTTCATCAAGATGTGCATTCTCATTCCTTGTAAAAATACCATCGAAGGACAAGAAGAAACAAACATGTTAGTTGAACAAGTTTGGGTGCACTTTGGGATACCAAGGAGCATTATCTTAGATAAGAATACTATTATGATCCAACACTTTAAAAATTATAATAAATAAACAGATTACAATCCACTTCGAGGGGGAAACCTCCTTTTACAATATATCTATTAATTTTTTTAATTAAATAAAGTACCTAGGCAAGTGTTTCTTATCCCTAGGCGCCTAAGGGGTGAGAAAGTGCCTAATGTGGGCCCTAGTCATTTAATTTGTGAGATGCAAATTAAAAGGTGACTTTATGACTTTAGTGAGGGTGGGTGATGAGACACTAAATCTTAGCCACTCATCTAATTCAATCTCCACCGTTGTATTAAGAAAATCCTCAGCTTCTCTCATGAGGTCGATTAGGGCAAGGGGGCACACCCATTGTTGGGTTGTTCATGCATTCTTATTGATAGAGAAAGAGAGAGCAAGAGAGAGATCGAACTTGAGAAGAGAGACAAAATTTGCAGGAGAGCACACATCCCAAGACAAATAACATGCACAAATTTTGAGGCAGCAGACAACAAAGAAGAACAGGCTGTACAATACGGATTTGAAGAGGCCGTACAACATTAAATGTGCACAGAAATCGAGGAGGACAACAACATAGTTTTCTGAGTGTATTGGTATGCATTTCGAGGCATCTGTACAACATCAATTGGCACAGATTTCGAGGAGAGTGTTGGGAACATTTTTCTGAGTAAGAAAACATCCATATAGTCTATACGGACCTGCACAAAAATTGAGGGCCGTACTATCATAAATTATGGGCACAATTTTCAAGGTATTGGCATGTTTTTCAAGGCATTCGTATTGCTGGGTTTTCTGTATAGTCTTGGCAGAATTTTGGGCACGAAATTTGAGGATAGTCCATACAACATTCATTGCTGGGACAACCGTATAGTGTACGGATTTTTGAGACAGAAATCGAGAAGCTTTTTCAGACAGTTCTGAAGGGGTCTTTGCTGAGGAAGAAGACTGAGATAAGTTTGTGTTTAATTTCTGAAGATGAATATGCTGCAAAAAAATTTCTCAAAAGCCCATAAATAATAAAAAGCCCTCTCTCACTGGTTTTCCCCATGTGGGTTTTTCTAGGGTCGATGTTAGATCAAAAATTTCTGTGTCATTAATTTTTTGAGTTTTTATATGCTGCTGATATTTTATTTCTGCGTTGAAAACAAAGTTCACAATCCTCATGTTTCAGTTCTGAAATAATTTTCTGCTGTGTATTTAATTTCTGATATAAAATTGGGTTTGGGCATTAAACGTTGGTTGAAAAATCAACGATATTGAAACTGGGTTGGGGTCTGGAAATTTACATGGTATCAGAACTGAGTTGAAAAGAAGCAGAGATTTTAGTAGTCAAAAAGTTGGGACAACGGTCACTTCATAGGGAAGATTTTTGAATTTATTATTTTCAGCAGAAAAGGGTCAATGGCTACATGTTTGAGAGTTGAGGACATACTTTATGGGGCAACAAATTTTGGTGCTTGGAAGGAGAGGATGATCTTTCTTTTGCAAGAAAACGAG
>JASDQU010713382.1:11173-27165 GCA_032191745.1 Picea mariana
TGTTATTAATAGGTACAATTCTTAGTCACTTGTTAGAGGGTGAGTGTAAGTGAATAATGTTATCTTTTCATGGTGGTTTAGTGGATGTTGATTTAAAGGGATGTTCTATCTTGATGGTTTAGTGGAAGATGACTCAGAGGGATGATTTGAGGTACTTCACAACAAATTATAGTGGATATTGTCTTGTAAAGATGATTCAAGAGGTATTTTGCAAGTAATTTGAATACATTGTAAGAAAATGAAATGTAGTAAATAGAATTAGCTTCTAGAATATATCGTTCTTATTTATGGAAGGTTCGTATGGTCATAGGATCCATATGCAGTTTTCCATACTATATATGGTTCTTGATATACTTCCCATTGTCTAAGGATAAATTTTAATGTCTTAGGGAATAAAACTTACTTTCATGGTTCATGGACCATGGATAGGGTATGAAACGACCACCCAAGGAATGCAAAGAGAAACTTTATCCCACAAATGTGATATGGAGGCCAATAAGAGGATTAGCACACTAGGAATTGGTATTAGGGTCCTAATTATGGTCCAAGGATGAACACTACCATCTCATGGCCTAAAAGATACTTTTAAGGCTCATGGACCATGCATAGAGACCCGTAAAGGGAATCTTTAGCACCCGAGCATAACATGGGCACCATTATGAGGAATGTTTATCTTACAAGTGTCATATGTGCACCATTTCAAGGTTGTTTGCACTAAGATTGGTTCTCAAGGCCTTAGAGAACTTTTTGAGAGTAAAAACAATGGTTTTAAATGTTGGTTAGTTCCTTTTTATTTTTTAGAAACTAGAAAAAATGTGTAGAAATGAGAAAATTTTATAAGAAGAAAAAAGTAGATCTCTYGAGATMTTTCYAATGGTAAAAAAAGCAGAAAAATGGAGGTAAGGGTAACACSAAGAAAATAAATGAATGTAACACYAAAAACATTAACTTCATGACAAAATTATCATCCTCAAGGGGCTAAATTGTGAAAGGGGTCTAAATTGTTATTTTGGGTTTACTTTTTTTCTAATTTTAGTTGTTATTGAATCTGTTTTCCATACAGTAAAAATAAATGGGATTGTTATTTTGGGTTTACTTTTTTTCTAATTTTAGTTGTTATTGAATCTGTTTTTTGTTATTGAATCTGTTTTCTGTTATTGAATATGTTTTCTCTTGTGTTGCAATTGTGAGGAAATAAGAAGCACAAATGTTCAGCAACAGAGCTGCAGTAAGGTGAAAGTGGACTCAAACCAAGTAGAGGAGCATAGTAAGGTTTCCATTCATCAGAAAATAGACCACAAAAGTCTGTTGCATAGCTATGCCCTCTATCAAGTTATTCTCATATCCACTGGCGTCGAGTTCTTTTAAATAAATATATTAAGGCCATTAGTGATTAAATGAATGGTGTCGATCAAGACAGGGTCGTTAATCATTAGTAAACTTGAACGGATCAAATTATTTACTGCATCATTTGTTGGGTCGATTATTTACTGAACTAAGGATTTTCATGGATCTGATGTCAATTAGAGTTTTCTTTAACTTACTGCGTGGGTAATTTTATTAGCCGAAACTTTTTGGCATTCAAGAGCCACGAGTTTGGGGTTGTGCTAGTATTAAATACTACAACTAAGGTCAGCAGACGCACCAACAATGCCAACCGCCAACACAGACCTCTGAAATGCACGCCTACCTCCGAAACGCTCACAGACGCAATGCTCACAGACATAACGCTCACGCTCACAGCCACTCAGACAGAAACGCCAACAAAGTTCGAAAACGTAACAAATTCGATGTGTCGTTGATATATAAATCATCTTTCGGCCGAAAGATAGTTCGGTCGAAAGAGTGTTCGGTCGGAATATCTTTCAGCCGAAAATATATTGTCGGATGGAAAATATCCGTCCAACTAAATTTTTACACGCAAATCAAGGGTGCCATTACTCCACCGTTCGATTTGACGTTTCACTTTTTGGCCGAAAACTAGTTCGGCCAAAAACATTAACTTTGGGCT
The DNA here is from genome assembly GCA_032191745.1 of Picea mariana. NCBI lineage: Eukaryota > Viridiplantae > Streptophyta > Pinopsida > Pinales > Pinaceae > Picea > Picea mariana. The sequence continues at coordinate 13,185 of JASDQU010713382.1, forward strand.
GAAAAATAATATTAGTTCGGTTGAAAAAATGTTTTTCGGAATTTTGGAGATCCGATTTTCATGAAAGTGTTACCCAACTCCGTGATTTCACCCAGGAGGTATTTTCCTCCTAGAAAACCTTTCTTAGAAGAAGAGAAGATTTTATAAGTCAAAGGAATACCATTGAACAGTAGAAGAATATCCCAGAAGAAATTCGACCCACCGGAAAAAAATAAAGTGAAGTTGGAACCTCCAGAAAGATAATTCGGCTCATAGGAAAAGATAAAGGGGAAATAGAATTTCCCAGAGAAGAACTCGGACCAATTAAAGTGACTTGAAGACTATAAATAGGGAGACATCTTGCTCATCTAGACACACTCACTCACTCATCTCTCACTAAAGAAGAAGGTGTTAATCTGAGGCAAGGAAGGAAGACACAGCAGTGCACTCTTGGAGATTCTTGGTGTTGATTTTCTCTTATGCGCTCTCCTCGAAAGAGGTGCACTATATATGTATGGTGTTGTTGCTGCAGCTGTCTAGTTTGCTAGCTCTATCTTGTGCACCAGCCTTGTGCTAGAGTTTCTTCATTATTTGTTTTCTCTTAATATTTGGTTCATAGTTGGATTATTTTGGACGGAATCTATCTAAGAAAGGTTGGCTGGGTTTTTCCCTCGTTTGGGGTTTTCCCATGATAAACTCTTGTGTCTCTTGTACTTGTTTATGTTGCTCATATTTTCAGTACATGATATAATTATTAATGTAAACGAAGATCTAAGAACACTGGTAAATCTATTACTCTGAAAATTAAGAAAATCTAACAAAATAATTGCATGTGATACATTGCAATAAATGAAACTTTCTTGCGATGCGGTGAAGGTGGGGGATTAGAGGTGTCGCAGGTTGTAAAAGGTTTGGAGGCCCAATAGATGAACGATTGTGCTGGAAGAAAACTTTTGAGAGTGAGATGTGTCACAAAAAAACAAATTTATTTCAATATGTCACGGAGTTGAAGCATTTCAAAGGTGTGACAAGGAAAAAGGAAAGGCACATGAAGAAGGTAAGGGAAGAAGACAAGGCAAGGATTGTGGATACGTCAGAGGAAAATGTCAAAGGAAACGACATGTGGAAATACCCCTAAACTTTCTGATGATGAAACAAAATAAGTGTCATACCCTGTTGCAAGGAGAAAGATCTTCACCCGTGCAATATGTTGCAAAAAAAATATTTAGCAAGTGCGATGAGAAGTTTGGCAGAGGTGTGACATGGTGTTAGGATGAATATTTTGAAGATGCAATAAGCACATAAGAGGCACAATGTCTCGATACATGTGAATTAAATGGTTACCCATACCACAAGAGTCATGTCACCATATAATTCCACATCACCTAGCATGTGTGAATCCATATGGATGATGATGTGGTAGGAGAAATGAGAGCCCTTAGAAAATTTTAAAGGGCCATAAATTTGTACTCAGAACTTAGAATCACATAAGAGGGAAGTCGTTGGGAAACTCTAGATGAGATGCATGAAATCATGAGATCAAACGTGACTTTGGAATGGTGTTTAAGAGGAAATATTTTGTTACCCCACCTCCTTAATGATGCTTAGGGAGTTCGGTATGTTACACTTATGTAGGTATATCTATAACTACATCAAGTGGTTATTACTTATGGGAGGGCGAGTCAACAAAAGTAAGTTATGGGAATTGCATTTAGGGTTTCAATATGATGCTAAAGAGGATCACGTGAATTATATGGGAGGTAAGAGCATACCTCGTAGAGATCAGTACGCGATTAAAAAGTATGTGCAAACTTTATTCATGTGCTTTGAAGCCTTCGAGGGGGTTCAACGAATGGGAAAGCCAAAGAAGATGGATTATGAAATTAGAGATAGTGGGAGGTGTCTCCTATAGAGCTACATCAACTTGCCTTAGAAGTTGAGGACAAGTCAACTAGAAGGAAATAAAAGATGGAGGAGATGGATGAACTCATGACATTCATGGGAGACCAAACTCATGAAAAGAAAAAAAGGGGTGATGAGAAAAATTGAATGAAAATAAAGTCAGTTGAAGATGAGAAGACCTCCATTTTGAGGTGGAGATAGTGGAGAAGGAAGAGCTTGTGATTGTGCACATTCCATAAGAAATGGAGGAGGAATTTACAATATAAAATATGCAAGTAGATTTGCAAGAAAGTGGAATTGAAGAGAAAGTGCCATTTCATAAGGAGTATGTGGGAAATTTTGATTCCCATAATTTGTTTTGTGTTTATTTGTTTGTAGGTATGGAATACAAAGGGATCACATCCCCCAAATGATTGTATACATCATTTGATGATGCATCAGGGGTTTAGATTTTTTGGGAGGACCCCTCACCATCTATCACAAGGATCACACAACACGTGCCCATCGTGCCTCACTCATAGAGTATGGAGGAGGACATAGTCGATTATTCTGATGATCCGCTGGCAAGTAGGAAAATTTGGTCATCATCGACAGTTTGGTGCCATCCCCAGAGCTAGATGATCGACCCATCGGAGGAGGGCACCATGAAAGTTCTGTATGAATACATTAGCGCAAACACCGCTCAATATTTCTATACGGAGCAAGGGACTAAATCCACGAAGGAAGATCTAAAGGTTCTTTCTAATATCCCCTTTTCATGTCAGGTTGTGTCCCCTTCCCCCTCTGATAACCCTAGTCTCTATCGGGTCAAATTATCCTCTAAGCCCTCCCCTCTATGCAATAATCATCCTCCATGGAGTCTCCAAAAACCTTCTCTCCATAATGAAACCCAGGATGACCAATTGATCTAGTCCCCCAATCCAATAGGTGGATACTCACCCAAGCTAGGATATTTATTGGTATCTTAGGATGCAATGGAAACTCATACTCCCTGGTAGAGAAAGAAAATTTGGAAACAGAATTGCCCAGCAAAAGCCAAAATTTTCATGTGGATCCTCTTATATAACAAAGTAACCACATGGGATTGTCTCTAGAGAAGAAATTTCATTGGGCCTAGCAGATGTAGTATTTGTAAATTTGCAAATGAAATGAATTATCATATTCTCTTGGATTGCCCCTTCTCAAAGGAATTTTGGTTTGAAACAAAAAAGTATTTGGGTAATGTTTTTCAATGGGAGGGAGCTCGATTAAGTCCACCTTTAAACATTGGTTTAATAAACTTGCAATGAAACCCATTAAGTCCCTCCCCTTAAATGTGGCTTGGGGAATTTGATTATCTCGAAACCACTCTGTGTTTGAATATTTGTTTCCCTCTCCCACCCAATTTTTTTTCCAGAGCTTGGTTGTCCTCTTAGAACTCCCACAAGCCCACCACAAGCCCCACCTTCCATTCCTAAATCCCCTTATTATGAATTCCAATTCTAAAAAGTAATCCCATCGGATTTCTTTGAAAGGGTACACAAGACCACCCATCCCTAGGAGGGGCAAGGGGGGATCATTTACACCTCTGATGAATCATATGTTTCCTTCTTTGTGGGACTCGGGCATGCGAAAAAAAATTTCAATGATCTTATGGACCTTAATCTCACTCTTCTTCTATAAAATAACATGGAATCTCATAGATGCATATTTACAATGACTCTATTCTCACCATCACCTAGATGACTGGGGTGTTCCCTCTGTAAAACTACACTCTTTGGCCTCTTTTTCAAGAAATTAAACGATTAGTTGGTCTATTTTCTCACCTCACTTTTTATCATGTTTTCAAGTAGAAAAACCATGAAGCAAAGAGACTCTCAAAAGTTGGTGTGGAGATGGTCAAAGGATCCTAGAAAGTCAGCAAAAAAACCCAGATAACTCGCATGAATATCTTCAAATATGTTGGATACAAATCTGAACGGAAAAAATTGACAGATTTTTCTTCTTGTTTCTTGAGGAACGTTTCCAACATAACAATGAATTTCTTGTTATGTAATTATGAATCTTTATAAAGAAACTACAGGACAATAGACCGAGGCTATAGTGTTATGAAACAAAAATTGAAATGGTACCAGCATATATTTTTTGGCTTCTTTGACATCGAGATTTTTCATATGCATCCAAGTTGAACACACATATTAGAACTTCATATGGGTATTGTGCTCTCTCAACATATTTATATTGGGCACTAGCCTCCAGAATTCCATGGGAATCTACGGATGTAATTTTATTATTCTTGTAATAAAATTGCCTGTTTTTTTTCCTTGGAAAAAAAAGGTATGGAAGAAAAAGATTATGTAAATGTTGTTGAATATGATGAGGAAGACCAAAATACCAATGACCAAGAATAATTTTACTTTGAATATGATGAGGAAGACCAAAATACCACTAACCAAGAATAAGTTGAGTATGTCCTTGAAAAAGATGAGATAAAGGTTGCCTATAGTTTGTGCACAACTTTGAAGGTTATGCACAATGTGAATGCTACAATATTTAAGGATGATAGACAGGGAGTTTGTGACTGCACAACAACCAAAAGCATTCAAGCAATGACGATGGTAATTGAATAGAAATATGTCACAAGAAAGTACCCTAGCTTGATGTAGAAGTGGGTGGTTAACAATGAGGGTTTTGTTACAAGTATGTTGAGAGGTGTTGTTATATTTTTTCTAAAAACATGGAAGAATTGTTCTAGATGAACAAAGGACATTGTTATGAAGTGTCATTTCCACAAAGAAAATGTAGAATACATTTAGTGGGTGAACATGCATATTTAACCCAAAGAAGAGGACTCCATTAGCAGAGATGACAACAAAAATGTTGTAACAAAAAAAGTGGTTCATTATTAGTGTATCAAGTGTTGGTGATAGTGCAAGAAAGCATGGAGGATATTGAGTATGTTTTACAATAGATTGTAGAGATAAATATGAGGACTAAAAATGAGGAATTTGCAACATGAGACATGTGAAATGGGACTAAGATACTCCCAATAATCATATTATTGCAATAGTAAAGGATTCGAGGAGTAAGATGAATTATTCAAGATGGGATGTGAAAAATAGTAAATGGTCTAGACTATGGAGGATAAATAAAATAGGAGAAAGAATGGGTCCAAAAACAAGTGGTTGTCAATTTATAAACTATCTCGTGAACAATATGCTCATGCATTTTCATACCAAGGGAGTATAATGTAGGAGCATCCTTGATGTATGGGCCATTTTCCCTCACCCAAATATATTTTCATTCTAGTTTTCTATTTTGTTAAATTCTAGTGATAATTCTGAGTATGCAATAAAGGGGAAAAAGACCACAACACAAAGACCCATGCATAATTTGGAAGAAAATAAATGGATGTGTTTTCACCAATGAACAACACATCATAATTTTTACTTGGCATCATGGATCCCTAATAAGTGCCCATATATATTTACAAATACAAGTTCAAATGTGGAAGGTGGAAATGGAAGTTGGGCACTTGAATGAGTTGATGGATTTTTGGACTAGTATGTCCATAAATAAAGTGTCACCTGAAAGGAACTACCCTACTCACTTTGCATACTCTAGAGCTTCAATCAATCAATGAACCCAACACAAGGTAGGCTCATAAGAGAGAATTGGGAAAGGTGAATGGCATGCCCTCAAGAGAAGGCTCCATAGGTCTCCCAAGTTGACATGTCCCTCTAGCCATTTCTAAACAAATGCATCTTGATGAACCCGAGAAGAGCAATGATGGATGGGAGCCCATAGCGGTTGATCTTGAGCTTGTTTTTAAAGGATGAGAACCTTCTCCTAAAGATAAATACCCCCCTCCTGCAACAGGTTTTGTATGAGCAACTTCTCAATTTAACCATTCACGTTTTCTAGTTGATCTATTTAATTTGTGTTGGTTGCTACTTTCCTTGGACAATGTGGCCAGTTCTGACACTTTATTTTGTAGCCTTGCATGGCAAGTTTTAATTGGCTTAGTATTTTAGCTTTTGGCCTTAGCTTGTTGTGGCTATCCTTATGGCTCTTTTTTTAATAAAATGCATATACTATATTTCTAGATATTAGTAGAAACATGAAGCATTTTATATATCTAAAAACTTCATTAGACTACAGAACTTTGACAACACAACACAACATGGAAGAAATAATGAGATTTTATGTGTCCAAATAGCCTAAGCATGTTAATAATATTGTGTTCATAATATTGTGGTATTGCTTAGGGACCCTAATATGAGTAATAATGAGAGAATTTACTATTTAAAATAATAGACTTTTAAAGAATTTAACATGATTTATTATCTTTCAAATGTATTGTTATATGTACAATTATGGATGCTTTTTAGATGTTCACTAAAATGCTTCACTTTCAACCGAATTCATTAAATTATTTTTTTTCATTTTTGAACTATTTGTTATTGGGATTTGCATTTTGACATTTTGGATCAATTTTTAGAAAACCTTTAAATCATATTTTTGAATTGGTGAAATTGCATTTTTAATATAATGATATTACATCTAAAAAAATGCTAGAAAGAACATTTGAAAAAGGGGGAAAATGTCAATAAAACAAGAATTGTAGTTAATGTTTAGCACTTTCCATCCATATGCAATGCATAGTTGTACATGGGTAAAATGTGCACGTGAAGGTTCTTTTGCAGTGTACCTTTTGTCTTTTTATTAGATTAGGTGTTAAGTTGTAGACCATTTGTAATTGAGTGTACACTAGAATGTGTATTTCCCCTACACTAAGAGATAGGAAAGTGGATAGTATAGTTGGTAAGAAATGCAAATACTCTCTCGGTCGAGGGAGAGGTCACGGGTTCGAGCCTTGTGTCCCTGGGGTCGCAGTGTAGCATCCCATATCATCCACAAAGTGGGGAAGTATCGGGTGAGTTTCCCGCGCGGAATTTTCTGTGCAAAAAAAAAAAAAACTCTATACTTTAAAGAGAAAATGTGTTAAACCACAACCTTGGGTATTTGACGCATTGGCTCAAATGCACTAGAAAGTAATCATCCTCTACACTTTCCTCCTAAGACTAGTGCACTCTTGGTCCCTAATTCCCCTTATGAGGTCAATGGGTAGTGGACCTTATGGGATCCAATAGACAGCCCCTTTGGTGGGTTTTTGTCACCATTGATACGTGAAGTTGAGGGGTATCTCCCTCACAAGGTTCAGGGCAATACCCTAAAAATTCTACAACATTTAGTGCAAAATGCATTATAGATGCCAAGTCCCATAGTTTTCATGTGCAGTTCAACATCCCTATGTATTAATCTTTTAACATGATACACACATATACAACACGCTTGATTGTGTGTGCCAAAATATGTTACATTACTTATTTTAAATTTTAAAAATAGAAAATAACTAAATAAGGATTAATTTACCCTTTTTCACATTTCCCAAATTTAATTTTTAGGGGGCACTACTTTTATATAACAGTGTTTGAAAAATACTTTAAAACCAAAATTTAGTTTTTTGGGACCGTGATTGCTTTCTAAATTGGTGAAAAACAAGGCATAGTTGATATTTATATAATATGATTAAAAAAGCATTTTAAAACCTTTTTTAATGATATGGGACATAATTACAATATTTTTAACCTATTAAAATGTGTTTTTATAAAACATTTAATATGAAAGGGAATATAGTTGAATCTCGCTAGTGCGATTGGATTTCGAGGGTTTCATTTTATAAGGAGGCCAAGGTTCAAAACTTGTGGTAGTAAGGAGGAGACACCCAAAAAAATACATTCATGTTAAGGGTTGGTGTGGCCTAGGTTGGATGTGATCCCCGGGTTATTTTGACAGCTTAAATGGCCCTGGGTCGTGGTTTCTTAAACCACGGGCTAATCACGTAGGCAATGAACACACTAGCAAACAAAACAAAAAAATATGAAAAAAAATATAACAGTCAACAAAGTACTCCACAAAACTTAGCGATATCCATTCCATTTTCCTTTTGCAATTGGGGATAAAAATTAGTCGATAAATGTCTTGTCCTTGATTGGTGTTCATCCTATTATTATTATTAGTTAGATACAACTTTTAATGTAATCACCATCTTGAGTAGCATCCATTCTCAATCTTCATTTTCTCCCCTTCTAAAAGCTTTTACAAGGTGATCATCTCTATCCATTCAATTTTTTGTTGATAGGTGGTTATTCAATTATTTGTTCGCTAGCTTCTTATCAACATCTTATAGTGCATAAGCCTTGAGAAATGTGGGCCATTATGTCATTTTATGTTTTGTAGCCTCGCGTAGCAAGTTTTGATTGGATGGGTATTTTTTATTTTGGCCTTAACTAGTTGTGGCTATTCTCATGACCCATTTTTAATAAAATGCATGTATTATCTTTTTGTGTATTAATAAAAATACGAGGCATTTTATATAAAAGAAAATTGTATTAGAGTAAAAAAATTTGATAACACAATACAACATGGATGAAATAATGAGATTTTATATGTCCATATGTCAAAGTTTGTTCATAATATCATGGTATTCCTTTTGGGAGAGTAATAATAAGCGAACTTGTTCTATAGAATAATAGAGATTTATAGAATTTAACATGAAATAATATCTCTCAAAGTTATATTCGTACATACAATTATTGGTATTCGATGCATTGCCTTACATGTACTAGAAAATACATATTCCCCACACTTAACTCCTCAAACCAAGCTATCATTGGTTCCTAATTCTTCTTACGGGTTCAAGGGACAAATCCCCTGGAATCCTCCCATCACCAGTGATGGATGGAGTTGAGGGAAGCTCCATCACATGGTTCAAGGAAAAAACCTCTACATCGTTTGGTGTAGATAACACTATCCAGGCCAAGTCCCAAAGTTCATGTGCTCACCTAAGCACCATGTTCACCCACTACAACATTCTTTATCCAATAGGGTATGCAAACCTACGACACACTTTGTTGTGTGCACCAACAACTCTAGTCATGGCCATGAACGGTGATAGAACCTAATTGCCTTCAGTGATTGAGTAATTGAATATATTCCTATATACATTATTCTTGTAATTGAATGCATCCTTGTATATATATAATGTATGATATAAATCGTAACATATATCAAGCTAGCAAATAATTAGTAATTTTTTTTCTTTCTCTTGTTCTTTATCACATCTTTATTACATAACATTGTGCATAAATTTTATACAATTATAAAAGCATGATTATGTTCAAATTGATCTTGTACACATTGTATTCATTCATTAAATCTAATTATAAAAGCATGTTTGTGTTCAAATTGATCTGGTACACATTGTATTCATTCATTAAATCTATTTTTCCAGAAGCACTCATAACTTAATCAAATTAATTTATTTAACTTATCCCTTTGAAATGGAATCATTTTTGTTATAATCTTAAGAACAAAATTCTTTTAGGTGTAAAGACCAAAGATTATTCAAAAAAACCTTAATTATTTATCAATATATTTGATATTTAATTTATAATTTTATATCATTTAAATTTTAGAATATTATTTTCAATATAAAAATTAAACCTAGTGATGAATTTTTCCTCCGACATAAACAAACAAGTTTGTATTAGATTGATTGATTGTGGTCGTAGAATAAACTATGTAATACAAAATTGTTTGAGGTTTTACCCTAGACTTCCCACAAAAATGAAGATTGTTTCCTTCTTACTACTTCTGCCCAACTTATTCTAAAATTGTTATTCTCTATATGGCAAGTATATTGCCTAAAAAACCGTTTTAAAATAACTACAACTCAACAAAACATAAAAGACTAAGATCGTGAAATTATAATAGCATGCCCCTTGGGGCAGTTTCTACCAACTTTTGTTCATTTCTATTCATTGTTGTGCTCACTTCCTCGATCTTGACTGCCTTTCCCAAGGGTGCATTGCTTCTTTAGCGTCTTCCTTGAATTCTTCAAAGACTGCAAGGGTGAGTCCAATGACCATGCCAACTAAGGGTCGAGAAGCATCTTACTCAATAGCAATATACCCAAATATGCCAAGACCTTGTCAACCTTAGTGCCAATAGATCATAGAGATTCCTCCAATTCAAAAAAAAATTGTTGGTGTGAGTGAATAACGACCTTGACTTATTTCATGTCTTCATTCTTCTCGATGCTTTATGGAGAAATTATCCTACCAATAATCTTCCCAACACTATCATTTCATAACTATAATCCTTACAACTTCCTTGGTTTCTTCCATTTCCCTATCACATCTCTTGAACCCTCTTGTAATTTGGAGTAGGTTATAGGATGCACAACAACTATGAATGCAATGGTAGTGTGCCATTATATTATAGGATATATGAATAAGGGAGAAGAAGAGGATCCTTGGATCATCAATTTCCTCCAGCATAAATAACATGAAGGCTCAACTCCTGACTAAAATGACAGTCTCACTTCCAATAAGTAGAGCACGCATGCATATAAATGGACCATATATCAAGCCTTTATGATATCAAACACAAACATGTTAATCGATATGGAGTGTGTAAGATTTTTTTCCCTTGTCCTTTCATCTCACTTGCACTTCCACTTATAAGTAATTTGATGCCTCTAACTTTGGATGGTGATGTCCATGGGATTAGCTTGTAGATTCTTCCCTCATCTCCCTTGTCTAAGGTGCCTTCATTCCTACAAGTGCTAATGTTGGCTTGAATATCCACCCTTTTGTTTTGTGATCATCAAGCATGTTAAAACTCTATGCTCACAAAGTCTTTGGCTATGTCCAAGGATCTTTGAACAACTTTGGCTAGTCTTGTGTTCATTGGAATAATATGGATCGAGAGGGATTTAATAATGATGGAAGAGTCCTCCACCACCATTGTAAACGTTATGCTTCTATCTTTTAACATATAAATATCTTGATATATTGCAATGCTTTTGCTTCATTGTTAGTGGGGATTCCCAAACTTTAAGTGATTTTTACTTTATTTTGTCCCTCAAAATCATAAATGATCCCCTCAGATAGCATCCCTAGGATGACCAATTCATCTAGTCCCCCAATCCAATAGGTGGATACTCACCCAAGCTAGGATATTTATTGGTATCTTAGGAAGCAATGGAAACTCCTACTCCCTGGTAGAGAAAGAAAATTTAGAAACAGAATTGCCCAGCAAAAGCCAAAATTTTCATGTGGATCCTCTTATATAACAAAGTAACAACATGAGATTGTCTCTAGAGAAGAAATTTCATTGGGCCTAGCAGATGTAGTCTTTGTAAATTTGCAAATGAAACGAATTATCATATTCTCTTGGATTTCCCTTTCTCAAAGGAAGTTTGGTTTGAAAAAAAAACGTATTTGGGTAATGTTTGTCAATGGGAGGGAGACTCGATTAAGTCCACCTTTAAACATTGGTTTAATAACCTTGCAATGAAACCCATTAAGGCCCTCCCCTTAATTGTCGCTTGGGGAATTTGGTTATCTCGAAACCACTCCGTGTTTGAATATTTGTTTCCCTCTCCCACCCAATCTTTTTTCCAGACCTTGGTTGTCCTCTTAGAACTCCCACAAGCCCCACCTTCCATTCCTAAATACCCTTATTATGAATTCCAATTCCAAAAAGTAATCCCATGGGATTTCTTTAACAAGCTTCACAAGACCACCCATCTCTAGGAGGGGCAAGGAGGGATCATTTACACCTCTGATGAATCATATGTTTCCTTCTATGTGGGACTCGGGCATGCGAAAAAAAAATTCAATGATCTTATGGACCTTAATCTCACTCTTCTTCTAGAAAAATAACATGGAATCTCATAGATGCATATTTACAACGACTCTATTCTCACCATAAACTAGATGGTTGGGGTGTTCCCTCTGTAAAACTACACTCTTTGGCCACTTTTTCAAGAAATCAAACGATTAGTTGGTCTATTTTCTCACCTCACTTTTTATCATGTTTTCAAGTAGCAGAACCAAGAAGCGAAGAGACTCTCAAAAGTTGGTGTGGAGATGGTCAAAGGATCCTAGAAAGTCAGCAGAAAAACCCAGATAAATCGCATGAATATCTTCAAATATCTTGGATACAAATCTGAACGGAAAAAATTGACAAATTTTTCTTCTTGTTTCTTGAGGAACTTTTCCAACATAACAATGAATTTCTTGTTATGTAATTATGAATCTTTATAAAGAAACGACAGGACAATAGACCGAGGCTATAGTGATATGAAACAAAAATTGAAATGGTACCAGCATATATTTTTTGGTTTCTTTGACATCGATATTTTTCATATGCATCCAGGTTGAACACACATATTAGAACTTCATATGGGTATTGTGCTCTCTCAATAGATTTATATTGGGCACTAGCCTCCAAAATTCCATGGGAATCTACGGATGTAATTTTATTATTCTTGTAATAAAATTGCCTGTTTTTTTCCTTGGAAAAAAAAGGTATGGAAGAAAAAGATTATGTAAATGTTGTTGAATATGATGAGTGTTATCACTGAAACATCGTCTGCACATGGCGACAAGAACTCCACATCATCAAAACAGCAATGAAGTCATTCATGGCACTGAATTAAGTTCACAGCATCCCAGAAGGGTCAAAAACTATACAAAGTAACCAAAAATTGAAGGGCACGGTACAGCAATAGGGTGCGCGCACGTATGCGCGGGACAAAAACGTGTTTCGAGCGCATGCGCGCCCGACGTGTGCCTGTCCACATAAAAAGCCATGCATTTGCTAATACGGCGCATTAATTGCTTAAGTCGGCCTCCCGACCGCCAATGGACCTTCCCCCAAGACGATTTGACATCCAGATCAGGGTCGGTTCTGCGAATTCGGCGAATTAATGGCTTAAGTGAACCCTAAACAGGTCTGTGTTTACACCGGAATCTGGTTACGTGACCGCCTAGAAAATGTTATAAATAGCAATGAAGGCTCATTGTTTCAGCAGAGAATTCCCAAGTAAAGTTACACTGTCCAGATTCAGAGCTCAGTCCTTGACAAGCCATCCATCAGCGACCTAACTCAGAGTTCTTTCACCACTCATTTCCGTTCTACTCGTTTTGTAAGGAAAGCATAATCTTGAAGGCCCCGAAGGACCTTCCGCTGGAGGGAGAGGGAACCTCTATCCCCGTCTTCAGCGTGTACTCTGGTTTCGCTAATAAGATCAAGCCCGGAACCATTGACGACTCCCTTGTCTCATGTTTGATATTTTTGTTTGTTTTCGAATTGTTATTTTCTTTCAGCTGTTAGTTAGATTGTATGTTGTCTTGTTTTCTGTTTTCTGTTAACCCATGCTGCCACAGATGTTCTGCCTTGATGAACCCTACAGGGCATGCAGAGCGGCCTCCATTTTTCCCACCTGGTGATCTATTGTCCGCGAACAGATTGGCGACTCCACTGGGGAGACAAGGTATAAAATCCTCCTTCAATCGGGTTCAATTCACTTTCCTTTTTGTTTTTTATTAACCTGCAGGCCTCCGCCAACCTACGGGACAGTCGATTCACAGGAGAATCAAGGGAAATTTGTCCGGAATTTCTTTTTTCAGTCACGAGCACAAGCGCGCGGGTTTTATACCACACAGACGCGTGCATGCGCTCTAGTTTTTATTATAGCACGCGCGCATGCGCTGATGCGCCTCTGTCCATACTAACAGCCGCGCATTTGAACCAAAATTTGCATTGTAAGACTTTGGATGTGGGGAAAATCATTTTTCCTGTTTGATGATAATGTGTATGCTCTGAATACTACACCACTTAGACCCCTCAACTTATAAAGGGGATAATCTAGCAAACATAGGCACTTAGGTGGATAAAAATCATTTTTCCCTTATTTGCTTTTCGCCACGTGGATGGCTTGCTTTGATTTTTATTCTAAGTTGAACATCAATATTAATCACATCTAAGCTCACATTTCGGGACTAGAAGTCAAAAGTAACAATCGTGAGTATGCTCTTCTCTTGGGCCATTGTGCGATCTTGAGAATCAGAAAAGGATTGAGAAATTGATCTCATCTCCCTTAAACAAAATTTCAAACTTTTAGGATAGGACAACGGCTCTTTTGAGACCCCTCTTAGTTTCATTTTTCAAACGCATTCTTGTAACGGGCCCATACATGCCCACA
>JASDQU010713383.1:9903-21054 GCA_032191745.1 Picea mariana
TGGTAGATGTGAAGAGGCAAAGAAGATGTTGAAAATGTTGGGTGTTGAGTACATATCATATCATGCATGTCCAAATGATTGTATTATATATAGAGGAAAATATGCAGACAAAGAGATATGTCTGAAATGTGGGCATGACAAGTACCATAAATCAAATAAAAAGGGTAAATCACATGGTCCTCCTCATAAGATATTGAGGCACATGCCTATAATCCCAAGGATTCAAAGGATCTTTTTTTGCAAAGAATTATCTATGTTGCAAGGATGGCATGCCTCGCACATAAGTGAGTCGGGAGTTATATGATTCCAAACAGATTCAATAGCCATGAAGCATATAGAGGATACATGGATCGAAAAATTCAAGGATGAATTACTAAGTCTACAAATCAGCATAGCCATGGATGGTGTAAACCCATATTCCCTCCAAAACACCAACTATTTTGTTTGGCATGTAGTGGTTATCAATAAAAATATCCCCCCATGGTTGTCCATGAAGAATGAACATCTTATGTTAGATCTTATAGTCCCTGGTAGAAGAAAAGTGAAGAATATGGATGTCTACCTACAACCATTTGTAGATGAATTGAAGGAATTATGGGAATTTATACATGTATATGATGTATCAAGACCCATCGCAATAGAGAGGAGTTTTACATTGTATGGAATATGTTCTTACAACACACATGATTATCCAGGATTAGGATTTTCATCTAGTAAATTACATGTTTAATGATTTATTTATATATCTAAGAATATTTTTTGGCATATTTAATTCATTGTGATTGTTCAAATCTTCAACGCTCACGTGCTCTGTATACATTAATAATTTTGTAGGTCTTGTAAAAATAGGGTATCATGGACGTAAATGTTGTGGACCTTATTTGAAGGCTAGGTGGTCCAATCACCTACGAAATCCAGTGTATGACTACTCCATGGTATTCCTCCTAGAACAACACCCTTACAGAAGAGCAACATTCACTTTCAATGGTAAACCAGAGAGAAACCAAAGTCTTGCAATGATGACACCAACAGAATGGCTTAGAGAATATGAGAGAGAGAAGAAGAAGGAGATTACAGAAATGTTCAATTCAAAAGGGGAGCCTATGTTCGATGATTCATAATTCTTCGACACCTATGTTAAAAAATTTCCCAATGGGATGAAAAGGAAATATGTCTTTTATGAGCTCCCATATTGGGAGCATCTTAAGATTGCCCACTTACTAGATCCCATGCATATATTTAAAAATGTTTCATCTTCTTTATGGAGGCACATATCGTCAAAATAAGGTGACACATTGGTTGTTAGGAGAGATCTTATTTCTTCAAAAACTAAAAAGAAACATTGGTCAAGACAAGAAAGTAGAGGAGAGGTTGGTCCCTCTTGGTCTTTCAAGGAAAGTGATGTCCTATGAATTTTGAAGAAAGATGATATTTCTTTGGAAAAGGAAGTTATATTGGGTTTAAAGTTGTCTTCTTTATATGGGTCTTCACTACAGTGCAACTTCACCATGGAAGACCATTTTTGGGGGTTGAAATCACATGACCATTTGAACCTTGTAAAAGTATGTATGTCAAAAACATGATTTTATTATTTGTTTTAATTTGTATGCCATGGGATACAACAAAATTAATTTTGTATGTGTTTACTTTGTAGTGTCATTATCTTTTGTGTGCATGGGTGTATGAACCTTGACTTCTCCCAATACCTACGATGTTCCATATCTAAATTATTTTCATTTGTACATTGGGTGGCATCAAAGGAGATTCATATGGCTATCATTCCACGATGGTGTCAAGAGATAGTTGATATTGTTTGTATGTTTGAGAAAGAACCATCGATGATTTTCATGGACTTGCAGGTTCATCTTCTAATTCACCTAGTATATGAGGTTGAATTATTCGGAGTGGTCTCTTTTCGTTGGATGTTCTTCTTAGAGAGGTACATGAATAAATTGAAAGGATTTGTTCGACAAAGGGAAAAATGCGAGGGGTCTATGGAAGAGGGGTACATATCATATGAGTATTTCTATTATGTCAGTGAGTACATCAAGTAGATTGACAACACACCAGGTGTGGTGATTTGGAATGACGAAAATGAAAACAAAAGAGAATGGGAGCTTCTCCAAATGAATGGAAAAATGTGCTTGATAAAGAGTAAGTGATGTATCATTTGTCAAATTTCTACACAGTAACTATTCACAGTAAACTTCATAATTTATATTTTGATCTCATATGTACTATATGTTGGTTTGAATTCATGAATATATACACCAGCGAATTAAAAAAATGATTTCATTACTAAATTCATTATTTACGATTCAAAGGAAACATAGTTGTGGGTCACATTATACGAACAGAAGAGGAGGAAATGGGACAGTGACAGGAAAGAATTCAGACAGTTGAATGGTAGAAGAATGTCTTATCCTGATCATTTAAAATAAAATAGGCCAATGATATGCCCCAGCATTTGGGTTGCTGACCAAGTCCAAGATAAATACGGTGCATCCGAGCATTACCCGCGTGTTGAAGAGGATGCACTAAGCATACGGATTAGGTGCAACAACTCGGTAATAATCTCTTTGTGTACATTTTTAACTTCATAATTCACCTCTGAATTGTAACATCGATATTTTATATTTTATTGGTCATGTTATTAGACACATGACACTATGATTTTTTCACTTTTTAATAGGTGCATTTGTTTCCATCTATGTGGGCATATGGACATAATTTTTTCACAGAGGATGTCGATGATGGACACATGACACAAGACTATGGAGTGGAAATCGAGTTTGAAAAATCTAGTCATGCTAGCCATTGCGATCAAAACGTAATACAAGGGAAGTTAGGTTACATTGGAAAGATATAAGAGATCATTCGAGTGGACTTCTCTTCTTTCCAATGTGGTATTTTTAGGTGCAAGTGGCGGGACACCTTTGATTAGAATAATGTAAAGGAAGATCTTGATAGTGGGTTGATATGCATCAACTCTAGAAAGATGTGGGATGAATCTAAGGAGCCTTATGTTTTCCCAAAACACTGAAACCAAGTGTTTTTTTACCCAGATGTGTTGGATAGAGATTGGTGGTTCATATTAAGACACAACCCTAGATCAAAACATATTTTTGAGAACAACAGTGTTATCATGCCAAGTAAGGAAGATAATCAGGGTGATGACAATGGAGAGTGATATGTACATGTTTTATTTCATCATTTATACTATTTTTGTATATTTTTGTTATCCTTATTTCACTAATTATATTGTTTTTTATTCATAGTGTGACGAAGGAAATGGAAAGTTAAGTATAACAAATATTTGAACAATTTTAGTTGGTTAACAGTCACTTTGATGCATAATGTGTTTGTCTTTCAAATTATTTGTGATTGCATGGAACAATTGATTGAAATAGAATTTTATATTGTTATTTGAAGATATTTGTATGTTGTTTCATGTTTAATATAAAATTTTAAGAATTATTTTCATGATAAAGTCGTAAAAACATGTTTTTAGAAAAAAATATCCAAACATTTTATAGTTGGAATTTAATGCAATTGGTAAGATTCGCAAAGGTTTTTACACTTAAAACTAAGTATTTCCAATTGTGAAATCCTGGAAAATGTCAAACCAGTTGAACTTTTAATGGGATATGAAATTCTACTTTCTCCATATAAAATTTTATGATGTTGAAACCACTCTCAAACATCTTGGAACAATTAATGGTAATGCTAACATATAACTAAAATGATAGAAAAGTATTTTCCTTGTAGGAGAAATATGTCAAGTTTGAAGTATTTAAGAATTTAATATTACCGGTAATTTCCAAAATACACATCTGAAAAATTGTTTTTTCGTTTCAAAAAGGCCTCAAGATGTTAGAAGTTTGACCCTTTACCAACATGTTATTAAAGCATTGAGACATAAAAAATAGTTTTTCAAAACATTGTTTCATTGTCACAATGGTGTTAGAATTATGATGTGTATAGAAGGTGACATTTATCCATTTATTAACAATCCTCTTACCCTTGGACACACTCAAGCACTTGTATAAATCACTTTTGTTAGTGATATGACTTTGATCCTTAAATCTCTTTGTAACACCCCCAACCCCTTAAGTACCTTTTTAAGGGATGGGGTATCAAAATTTATCTTTCCTCCATCATCTCAAATCCTCTTCCCAAGATCTCCATCACCTTATACTCCTCAAGAGATTTCCAATGACTGTTACCATGCTCCAATCCAAGCTCTAGACTAGAAATTATGCCCTTCTGAAGTTCTACAAGCATCATTGGTCGAATTCCACGTGGTGCCCACGTGGATCCACCTCATTCGTACCATTCCACCTTGCACGGACTTGACCATGGTCATCATCCCTCAGCGATGACATGGTCGTTGGAGAGACGGTTACAGGGGATGTCCCTCGCACCTTCGTGTCAACCGAGACTTCATGCCTTCATCCTTCCTCTCCATGTCTGTAACATTCTCGGAGTCCTAAAGCACTGGAATCCTACCATGTAGCTCCGGCCTTCGACCCTTTTGGGATCATATGTTCTAACATCCTAAGTCTCCCATATTTTTGAACTCTGGAGGTACTGCCACATAGCTCCATCCTTCAGCCCTTTTGGGAGCATATGTTCTCACATCCTAAGTCTCCTGGAGTTTCAAACTCCCGAACTACCAAGGTCCCAATAGCCATTAGGTAAAACGACCACGCACCAGGGAAGGACACGTGACAGAGAATGGAGATGACACCTGGCCCTAGACATGGGTGACACATGTCATGTTCCAACTGGCATATAAGGCCTATCAAATGCACGAATCAAGGTGACATGTGACATGTAAAACATGTATCCACGTCACCCTGGTGACATCAGCATGCAACATCACTCTGGATAGAGAGCCTCCAGAAACCATCCCAATATATTTTATTCCATGGTTGAGATAGGTCCATGTGGATACCTAGATCTACGACCTCCATTGTTTTGCGACTTCGACATTCAGGGGTTCCACCCATTTAACATACCTTTTTTCCCATAGTGGATCAACGTTAAACTGACCTTGGTCTCGATCCAATGGTCGAGCAATATCCCAAAGCATCCTTAGATAAATGTCCTGCATTACTTCGCGAGTTTGGCGTTCAGAGGTTCCTACTATTTAACGCCCTTTCTCTCCTAGAGTAGGACTTCACAGAAGAAATACACGCTAATCCTTCCACTAGTTGATCAAACAGTTGGGAGGGATTCTTAATGGACTTCACATATCAACATCTCACAACTCTAGCTCCAGGTTTGCTAGATTTCAATGTTAGGCCACTCCTAGAGGGACACCTATCAACTTGAAACACACTGGAAAGATACATGGCACATGCATCAGGTCATCAAAATTTATTTTCTCTGCCACACATGGAATCACCATTCCTTGACATGTGGACCCCCACGTGATCTCAACATGATATGCATTTCCCCACGATTAGACGACCGAGAGGGATCCTTTGTAGATCGATGACCCACAATACTTTGCAACTCCGGCATTTGGGGGTTTTGGTTCTATGACACCTTTGTTCTCCCAAAGTGGTCAACGTTGGACTAACCTCAGTGTAGATCCAATGGTCAGGGAGGCTCCCAAATACCCTCAGTGGCTCGTGTTACTTCGCGACCGAGAAGATGATTGGGGTTAAGGAAGAGAACAAATCCCATGTTTACGACTAACTAACCACCAACCGCCAGTCATTTATCAAGTGACCAGTTCGACAAGTCACCTTCAACATATTTGAACATTGCAGTGTTCATTCGCCCTCAATTTTCAGACCCTTGGAGTTTCGAACAACTTAGCTCCTGTTGGGCGTAGCGCTGGGTTCTATGGTCCTGGTCATATGAGGTTTTTGAAAGTTCTAAGGGATACACAATTAGCTCTCAGTCAAAATTTGGTTAAGTCCTGTTGATATTATGGTAGCTTCAGGAGGTATGGACCTCTATTTTGACCTTTGACAAGATTAGAATGTTTCAGAAGGAAGCAAAAAAATGAAGGAAACCCTAGATGAGATGTTGGTTGAAGATAGATAATTAATATGAATTAATTAGTACCCAGAGAGAGAAGTTGGCCTAGGCAAGTCTACCAAGAATACTATAAATATAGGGTGCCAGTCTCTCATTTGAAACATTCTCAGAATTGCAGAAGTCACTTGTGTGCACTTCAATCTAGCAGTCTTTTGCGCAAGTCCTGGGGAAGGTGTTGCGCCAGTTTTTGGGTGAGACTATCTGATCAGCTTGGTTACTTCTTGCTTGATGCATTATCCTTTCTTGGCTATTGGATTGCTACCAAGATTCTTCTCTCTGTTAAGGTCAAGGTGCTTGGAGGGTCGCTTCGGCCTATGGTTGGATGAAAAGGTTATTGTCAATGGTAAAACAAGCACAATCATTCATATTCTAACAAGTTATGGTCCCACACCTCCTTCATTCAGTCTAACCACTGGAAGGAAACATAACCATTAGGATATTGAGCTCATTGAGGAACTGCCGCTAGGGTTACTAGCAGGAGAAGTTTCCAAGACATTGTCGCTAGGGTTACTAGCAGAAGCAATTGCAAAAACCCTAAATCTCAGATATGACACCATGTGATGGAGCATATCGCTCAAAGAGAAGATATTCAAATGCACCCTAGTTCAGTGCACCTTTTGTCTCTCCCAGAAGATAGAAACGTAAAAGTTGAAGTTTTGGATCAAGGCATGACCAGCTATCTTTCTTCGAAGACATGAGTGAAACAATCAGTCTTCTACACTACTCAACACTCACCGGAATGATTGAAGATGACATGTGGATAATCGATAGTGGAGCTTCTAGGCACATGACAGGAGATCAAGCCAGAATCTCAAATATAAATGAGAGGAAGACATCGTACAAAGTGGATCTTGGAGACAAAAGCACTTATCTAGTGGAAGGATTTGGACATGCCTTCATCAAGTTGAAATTAGGTAACAACGTTCACCTAAGCAATTTCTTATATGTACCTGGTTTAGAAAAGAATCTTGTATCCATATCTTGCCTAGAATACAAAGGAAACAGAATATCTTCATGGATGGAAAAGTGTTATCATGGCATAAAGACTCCAGCATAGAGAATGCTAGGGTTATTGGAAGTCGTGAAGGAAATCTGTATAGACTACTAGAACAAAATGAAGAAGCTCTTGTACACAACGAAGTCAACCCCAATGAACTTTGGTATAGAAGGTACACTCATATTAATTATCAAGAATTACCTTTTCTCAAAAGAATGGTTGAAGATATACTAGAATTGAAATCTACACATGAAGGAATCTGCAAAGGATGTTCTCTTGGGAAGAATATCAAGAAATCATTCCCAAGAAGCAACAACATATTTAAGGAGATTCTAGATCTGATACACTCAAATGTTTGTGGTCCAATGCCAGTTAAATCTCTAGGAGCATCCCTATACTATGTAATCTTCATAGATGACTATTCAAGAAAGACTTGGCTATATCTATTGAAGACAAAAGACGAAGTATTTAACAAGTTTCAAGAATTCAAAACAGAGATAGAGAACCTCAAAAACAAGAAGATCAAGACTTTAAGAACAGATAATGAAGGAGAATATACCTCAAATGAATTCGTTGCATTCTTCAAATCGGCAGGGATTAGGAGGGAGTTGATTGTTCCTCATAATCCTCAAAAAAATGGTGTAGCAGAAAGAAAGAACAGATCTATTGAAGAAACCATAAAATCCTTACTGAATGATCAAGGTCTATCCATGTTCTTATGGGGAGAAGCAGCAATGACAACAATATATGTGCAGAATAGAAGTCCTCATCGTATACTGAAGGACATGACACCAGATGAAGCCTTCTCAGGTAAGAAACCTAATGTGGAAAACCTAAGAATATTTGGATGTCCTGTTTACTCTCACATTCCCAAGGATAAAAGGAATAAACTAGAACCCTTAGGAAACAAGGGGATATTCGTGGGATACAGTGATTCATACAAGGCTTATGGAATATATATTCCAGAACAACAAAAGATCAAAATCTCTAGAGATGTAACATTCAATGAAAAGATGGCTTTCAAGAAATCCATATAAGAAACTATAGAAGAAGAAGAGATTGAAGAACCTAATGATGAAAGCACAGAAAACAAAAATGATGAAAAGGAACAACCTGATCATCCTATGGAACCATGTGAAAACGTTGATTTAGATATCGTACCTAAGACCAAGAAACAACTAGCTTGGCTTGAATCTACTTTACAAGATGCAGAAAGACTCAAGGTTCCAGAAGGAACATTCAGAAAGAGTAAGAGGCCTAAAATATTCTCAAGTTATGCAGAATATATGACGAAACTTCTAAATGAGAACCTACCACATTTGAAGAAGCAGTTCAAAAGGGACAATGGAAAGAAGCTATGATGGAACAAAACCAATCCATTATGACAAATGATGTATGGGAAATCATACCTAGACCTAAAGAAAAATCAGTAGTAACTTCAAAATGGGTATACAAGATCAAACATGCAGTAGACGGAAGCGTGGATAAATACAAGGCAAGATTCGTAGATAGAGGGTTCTCCTAGAAGGAGGGAGAAGATTATGACAAAACCTTTTCTCTAGTTGCTAGATATAGTTCCATTAGAGCTATCATATCTCTTGTCGCTTCCATGGGATGGAACTTACATCAAATGGATGTAAAGACAACTTTCCTCAATGGAGCAATTGAAGAAGAAGTATATATTGAACAAACTCAAGGGTTTGAGGTACATTCCAGAGACACTCATGTTTGCAGATTAAAGAAATCCCTATATGGACTCAAGCAAGCTCCAAGGGCTTGGTATGCCAGAATGGACTGTTATCTAATGAGACTTGGTTTTTCCAAGAGTCATGCAGATCCAAACCTTTACTACAAAGTCATGGACAATGCATCTGTAATTATAATACTATATGTNCATAGAAGAAACTATAGAAGAAGAAGAGATTGAAGAACCTAATGATGAAAGCACAGAAAATGAAAATGACAAAAAGGAACAACCTGATCATCCTATGGAACCATGTGAAAACATTGATTTAGATATCGTACCTAAGACCAAGAAACAACTAGCTTGGCTTGAATCTACTTTACAAGATGCAGAAAGAATCAAGGTTCCAGAAGGAACATTCAGAAAGAGTAAGAGGCCTAAAATATTCTCAAGTTATGAAGCATATATGATGAAACTTCTAAATGAAGAACCTACCACATTTGAAGAAGCAGTTCAAAAGGGACAATGGAAAGAAGCTATGATGGAACAACACCAATCCATTATGAAAAATGATGTATGGGAAATCATACCTAGACCTAAAGAAAAATCAGTAGTAACTTCAAAATGGGTATACAAGATCAAACATGCAGCAGACGGAAGCATGGATAAATACAAGGCAAGTTTCGTAGCTAGAGGGTTCTCCTAGAAGGAGGGAGAAGATTATGACAAAACCTTTGCTCTAGTTGCTAGATATACTTCCATTAGAGCTATCATATCTCTTGTCTCTTCCATGAGATGGAACTTACATCAGATGGATGTAAAGACAACTTTCCTCAATGGAGCAATTGAATAAGAAGTATATATTGAACAAACTCAAGGGTTTGAGGTACATTCCAGAGACACTCATGTTTGCAGATTAAAGAAATCCCTATATGAACTCAAGCAAGCTCCAAGGGCTTGGTATGCCAGAATTGACTGTTATCTAACGAGACTTGGTTTTTCCAAGAGTCATGCAGATCCAAACCTTTACTACAAATTCGTGGACAATGCATCTGTAATTATAATACTATATGTTGATGATCTATTCATAACAGGTGAAGAGTCTCTCATCATCTAGTGCAAGAAGGAACTAGCTTCTGAATTTGATATGAAAGATCTAGGTCTCGTGCATTATTACTTGGGACTAGAAGTATGGCAGAAGCATGGTGAAGTATTCCTTGGAAAAGGAAAGTATGCAATAAAGATCCTTTAGAAGTTTGGAATGATGGATTGTAATTCCATGGACACTCTTATGAATACGGATATAAGAAAAGTGAAAGATCCAGATTCTGATCTAGTAGATCTATCTCTATATCGACAACTAATTGGGTCATTGATGTATTTGGTAAATACTCGACCAGACATTTTCTTTTTCGTGAATACACTAAGCCAGTTCCAGGTGGAAATGAGACATGAGCATTGGATAGATTCAAAGAATGTATTAAGATATATTCGTGGGAAAATAAACTATGGCTTGAGATATACTGCATCTAGTGATATACAGCTTCATGGATTCACAGTCTCAGATTGGGCAGGAAGTGCAGAAGATAGAAAGAGAACTTTAGGTATGTGTTTCATCTTGGGCTCCGCTATAATATCTTGGGGTAGTAGGAAAAAAAATTCTGTCACACTAAGCACAGCAGAAGCAAAGTATATCGCAACATGTGAAGCATGCACAGAAGAAATATGGCTAAGGAAGTTAATCTTCAATTTATTTGATCAGATTCTAGAATCGACCATAGTACATTGTGATAATAAGATTTGTATAAGATTATCAGAACATCCCATGTTTCATGAAAGGTCGAAACACATTGAGATAAAATACTATTTTATTCAAGATAAAGTCCAGGAAGGAGAGGTGTTGTGGGTGGTAAATCCCTCTTACGGACTAGCACTAAGGTTTTTATCATGCATGCAGAAATGACCTAAAGATTCTTACTTTTCACCATCATCCCATGCCTAGACCCCCATTACTCATATGTAAACACAAAGCTCAAGATATTAAGTTGACGTACCTTATTCTTCGTGTTTGATGTCGATCCCTTTTCACGCTTGGTCGTTCTTTGACTGCAACTCTCCTCCCAATGTTGACCTACATTCAATAAAGACAAATAAAGAACTCCACATGCATTTGATCTATGAACTAAGGGGTTAGAGATTTAATCAATCATACAATCAATATTCCAATAATGACAATCTCATATGGCGGGATGGGAAAGGCAATTCTTTTATTAACTTCACAATGATACCTTGCAATGATAAAGTCGTCTACTGCTCCTCAATCTTGGACCTAGGCTCTTCTTCCACTATCTTCCAACTGCTTTGCTCTATACTTCTCTTTTCACAAGGATGGCTAAAGGTTGGGACAAAGGGAATG